>PVIW01006949.1:0-79320 GCA_004026585.1 Noctilio leporinus | reverse complement strand
GTAGGGGGGAGGGAGAGGTAGAGGCAAAGATGGGGAGCAGCTTAGACAAGAACCTAGTATAAAGGAACCATGGACATGGACAACAGGTGGGATTGACTTTGGGGGGAATGGGTGGGTGGGTGGGGGGACAGAGGGGAGCAAAAAGGGGATGGATGTAATACAACAACAATAAAATTAAAAAAAAAAAAAAAAAAAAGAAAATGTAAGAGTACCAGCTTAGACTACTGATTTGGCTAGCAAATGTGGCCCTAAGGGTGATAATCAACTGAATCCTTGCGTTTTTTTCATACATTTAATAATTTTGTTTATTTGCTTTTAAAAGTCATCGGTAATATTATGAAAAATAGTGTTGTTGCTACTGAGGCCTTTTACTTGGTACAGACTTTACATTAATTTGTTTCAAATAAACTATTATAAGAAAATTTAAAAGCAAATCACTGTTTTTTTTTATAAAGCTTATATTCATTTTAAGATGAACAATGTGAATTAGATTCTGGATTAAATACCTAAGGAAATTAATAACAATTAGATTTTATAATCATTTTAGGCCTATTATGTTTTTTTAATCTAAACTTAATGCAATCTCTTTATTAATCATATATTAATGTATTCATTATATTTACAGAGTAGAAAAAATTATTTACATAGTTGTTAGATCAATAAGAAAATTAAAGGAATCCAAAGGTATGTAATTGGCTATTAATGACTGATGCTTTGAGTAATTAGTGTATCCTGTTTGAAAAATAATGCTTACCTCAAATATACCTTATAGAGTACAGTCATTCATATATCAAATATATATCGTATAATGTCTACTGAAGACATGTAGTGAGAGGGGATAGGATAGAATATTGAATAAGGAATGCTTACCAAGAAAGAGTATCTAAAGAAATATCTTAAGGAGTAAGTAGAAATGAGGCATTCCGAAAATTGGAGGAAGAGCAATTTGGGCAAAGCGATAGCAAGAACAAAGGCTAAGCAGGAGTGTGCCTGTGCTGTTTCAATGTCCTCAAGGAAGCTAGTGTATTTGGAGCAAAGTGAGCAGGGAGGTAGTAAAAGAGAGAAACAATACTGATGGCTTTTGCACTAGTTTAGAGTGGGGATGATTAGCCTTGACCATGGCAGGGTTGGAGGTCATGGGAAGTGTGAAGATTAAGGGATGTTTTAATGTCTATCTAAAATTAACTAACAGATTAATGTGGGCTATGAAAGAAAAAAAAATGATTGAAACATGACTTGGGTTTTGTCCTGAACAACTAGATGAACAACCAGTTGCTACTCTTGAGAAGTAGAAGAATTTTAGGAGAAATCAATTTTGGGAAAAACACGAAATTTGGTTTTGGATATATAAAACTGGAATATCTGCAAACAGATCATTGTAAATATAGGTCTAGGGTTCAAGTTAGAGGTATCTAATAGAGCTATAAATTTGGAAATAATTACTTTATAGATGGAACTTAAACATACAGTGCTAGATTGAGTAGGCAGTTTATAGGCTTGAGATGAAACAGTCTCCAGTGCCCAGCAGAGAAAGCTTATGGGTGGCCACTGACATCAGTTATATCAAATTTTGCTGATATATCAAGTAATAAGAGGACTGAGTATTGATTCTTGAATTCATCAGGATGGAAGTCTTTGGTAACGTTGTCAAGAGTGGTGTTCCTAGAGTGGTAAGGTGAAAGCATCATTGGGGTAAGTTGAAGAGAGTGGGAGGAGGCAGCAAATACTGTTAAATATTTTAAGAAGTTTTGCTGTAAAAGTGAGCAGAGATGAAGGGCTGTATTTAGATAGGGTTGTGGTCATTAAGCATTTTAATTTGCTTGTTTTTGTTTTTAAGATGATAAAAGTAATATTTATAGATAAGAAAAATGTAACTGAAAAAGAAATGTTTGTGGGGTAAAAAATGGGGAAATTTGTCAAAATGATGTGATGTCATTCCTTTGGCAAAGGGATGTGGTCTAGAGTACAGCAGGTTGCTTTAGGATAGGAGCAAAGATGGTTCATGTACACAGAAGTGAATGTAAGTGGATACAGGTACAGTTCTTGGACCTACAAGGAATGGTTAGTGCTTAGAAGGGCTCCTATGCATTCCAGTAAAATTGGCAGCAATGGTCTGAGATGAGGATTAAGGAAGAGGTGTTAGAGGTTTGAGAAAAGAGTAGTTGTAGTTGTAGATTCATGACTGTATCAGGGCCCACCTGAGGCTTATGGTCCTAAATGTAAGGGTGATATGGCTGCGTTGTGCAAGTATGTATGGCATAGACAGTGAACTGGATTTAACAAAAGTTGAGAGTCTTTAAAGATTATGCAAGGGATTTTAATGAAGAAACATGGAATCTAATCGATAATGATGCAATAGAGAAGTGAGAGTGATGGAAGTTGGCATAATCAATTTATTGTAGGCTGCAGAGGGGATTTTAAAAAGTGATTGAAATTGTAGCATTAAAGGGTCTTAGAAACAGAGAGCAGGATGCTTGACTCGAAGATGAAGAAAGAGGAGTATAGGTGTTATTATTGATAATGTCAGCACTATACCCTGGGAATAAGATGGACTATAATATTTGTATAATGTTATTTGCAAATAATATTATTTACATCACAAATTATAATACTGAGCTCCAAATAGATTTTTACCTTAAAAGTGGTTATATTTTTTTACCAAGAAGAAAAATGCTAATTTCAAGTAACACACCACAAATTGAAACATTTTCTCTGTCCTAGAGCCATTTCAAGAATTCACTCAAGAACTAATTTTCATATAATCCTGTACTTATATATTTTTGCCAGCTGTTTGTACTCAGAAAGTAAATGAAATGCCAAAGGTGTTGACATAATGCAGTCTGAATTACTGAGTTCCAATTCTCAAAAGTCAAGTGGTATTCATTTTAAATGAGACTACAAGGTTTTTTTTTCCTGGAATTATATCCAAGGGTAGAATTTTTTTTCTGACAAGCATTACTGCTTTAGATAAAAGTAGTTATTTTTGGAAATTGTACCTAAGTTACCAACCTTTGACATTTTGCTATTCACCATTCTACCACACTAAGATTAAAGCCAAGATCAAGAAATAAATATTTGTTGTCATAAAAACATGGATATAACTTTTAAAGTAGAGTATAGTTTCATTTCATAGTTACTCATGTAAGATTGTGTAATCTCCATTTAACAGATGGACAAATAAAACTTGTGATTTTAGGATCTTAAAAAGCTATAGTCAGAGAGAATATTAAGTTATGAGCCTTGATTTAGTAATATGATATTCAAACCACAGTCCATCCACTAATTTCCTCAGAGACATTTTGAATATGAGCAAGTAGAGATGATTTCTAGATATAACTCCTCTCTAGAAAAGTTTAGACTAACTGGTTAGTTAAATTCTATACCTCTATTTTCTTCAAACCAGTAAAATAATGGAGTGGTTTTGGAACTCAATCTTAACAAAAAGTCAAATAAGACAATTACTCAGCTAGGTATCCAGTTAGCACCCTCAAAGATACAATTTTTGTGGGCTATAGATGTCAAATATGGAAATTAAGAGCTATACTCTACCAAGTTCCCCTTTGTCCCCAGGAGAGAGAATTTATCTAGCTCATTATTCTTTCCTGCTGAATCTAACCTCAGATTCTATCTCAAGACAGTACTATAAATAGCCAATAAAAGTTGATGAACATTGATATACAAGAAAATCTTTTCTATTTAAACTTTGGGAATTACACATATGAAAGGATTAACACCACCAGAATACTCTTTATAACCCAAGAGTAGAATGAGTACTAAAAAATTATTGGTTCCATAAACATAAATCTGTGTTTAAATTAGATAAGAAGCATTGCCATTTATTTGGCATGAACATGATATATATGGTTATGTTAGGTAAAATAAAAATAGCATCTATCTTTAAGTGTCCACTGTCTTCTAAATGATATGGAGTGGGTATGAGTTTTAATAGACATTAAACAGTTACATCACTACTACAAATTGTGATAATTTCTATAAAGAAGTATAGCATGCTATGAGATAAAACAAGGACATTTAATTTATGCTGGTTGATTAAGAGAAGGTTGAACTCCTACCATTTGTGATAGCATGGTTGGAGCTGGAGAGTATTATATTTAGTGAAATAAGCCAGGTGGCAAAAGACAAGTACTGTATGATCTCACCTAATATAGGAAACTAGTGAACAAAACAAATAGACGAGCAGAATGGAACAAGAGACATGGAAACAAGGAACAGACTAACAGTGACCAGAGGAGTGGGGGGAGGGTAAGAGGGTGGGAAAAAGAGGGAAGGGTTTGGTCAAGAAAGTAGTAGGAATTATCCATGGACATAGATAAGCAGGTGGGAATTAACTGTGGGAGAGGGAGAGGGGTGAGTGGGGCATGGGAGAGCAGTGGGGGAAAAAATGAAACAACTGTAATACAATAATAAATTAATAAAAAAAGGTCTCAACATAGAAGTAATATAAAAATTGAGAACTTTAGGGTGAATGGGTATTGACCATGGCAAGACAACTGTGCATGTGTGCTTGTGTGTGTAGTTGGGGTTCACAGGGTAAATGGGGAACCTTGGAGCATCAGAGAGAAACATACTTGGCATCTTTTAGGAATAGAAGAAAGCCCAGCGTGAGGAGAAAACAAAAGCCTGTGCAAGAATATTATGGTCCAGTTATGAAGAAACTAAAAAGTGTGACATGGTTTTGAATTAATTGATGGAACATAATAAAAGATGCTGCATTTGATCTTTATGTTATTAAATAGTATATGTGGAAGGTAGACTGCAGTCTTTAAGTGATGTGAGGTGAGGAAGTAGAGGTGGCTTACAGAGAGAAGTCCTTTGGAAATCTTGTCTTTGCAGATGATTTAGCTAGAAATTTTCCACTATACATAACTAGAAAAAAATTACTAAGCTTAACTAAAAATGAGGATTTATGTAAGAATAATATGGGTTATAAAGACTTGGGTTCCTATCAGGAATAGATTAGAATCAGGGACTGGATGGTAGTGTGCAGTATGTCCATCCTATTCTGTATCCTTCTTGAATCTCAATTCTACCGTTGCTATGTTTTCTCTTCTTATAAATAAACATTCTGAGTGAGACCACATCTTAACCCAGAAATCCTATTGTTGCTTTTTTGGATATAAAGTCACACATTTAACATGCATAATGACACAAGAATAAAATTTACATTTGAAATGCTCATATGGAACTAAAATAATAAAGATATATTTACTTAAGTAATTCATAAAAATCAGAAATTTAAAACCTTACCAGTAATAATCAATTAGTAGATTTTTTGATTAAGGTGACATTGATTAATAAAATTATATAGATTTCACATATAAAATTCTATAAAACATTATCTGTATAATGTATTTTATGTTTCCCACCCAAAGCCAACTCTCCTTCTGTCACCATATACTTGACCCCTTTACTGCCACACCATCCTCACTTCTCTTATGGCAACCACCTTATTGTTGTTTGTGTGTTCATTTGTTTTCAGTTTTATAACCCACATACGAGTGAAATCATATTGTTCTTGACTTTTCCCATCTGAGTTATTTTGCTAAACATGATATTTTCAAGATCTATCCAAGTTGTCATAAATGGCAGTATTTTATCTTTTCTTACAGTTGAGTAGTAGTTCATTGTATATAGGTAATATAGCCACCCCTCTTTTAAGTATCTACCCCCAAAACTTGAAACATTTATTTGTAGAGATGTACGTACCTCTAAGTTAATTACAACATTATTTATGGTGGCCAGGATTACAAGATACCCAAAGTGTCCTTTGATAAATGACTGGATAAAGAAGGCTGGTTTATATTTAAATGTGTTCAAATGTGGAAGCATAAGTTAAAATGGATTCAAGGTATTAATAGTTATTAAAATCACAAGTTAAGAGTTAGTTTTCATAGTGAAAAAATAATGTCATTAAGTATAATGTTTTCACTTTTCTTTCTTTCTTTGTTTCTTTCTTTTTTGGCCAAAGACATTTAGTTTTCAACATATATAATAATTAGAATGAGAAGGTTGCTATCAGCTATGGTTACAATGGCCTGAGAACTTCAGTATGTATCTCTAGAAAATTTATTTTTTGTTTTCCTGATGTTTATTCCAAGCTTATCAACTGTTTGAAAAAGTTTGACTCATTCTTTCCTGAACTCATAAATAAAAATAAATCTTTAAGTGGGTGTGTTCCTTACTTATTTTTTTCAACAACAGACTCAAACCTTCCTACAAAATGAGAATAGAGAATACTGTAACTGAAAGGAAATGTGGCAAATAGAAAATTAAAAAAATTATATTGGATAAATTGGAACATGTTGATTTTTTTAGGTAAAATTAGAGATAGTAAAAACGAAAGAGAAGATGATGCAGAAGAGAAAAGAATAATTGATGAGTATAGAGAAAGAAAATAGGAGAGAATAATGTCCATTGGTTCTTGTGAAAAGCTTGGTCTTTGCTGGGGTAATGGACATTATCTCCTTTGTGTCAGGGAAAAAGGATAATAAGGGTTCAAATGTTACATAACCCATATTTTAGCTTCTCAGAGGTACAGATGACAGTTGATAACTTCTTTTATTAAAATGATTATTCAAGGTTATCTTGTTCATATTAACAATATAAAAATGTTGATATTTTAACTGATAATATGAACAATCTAATTACTTTTCAGGGAAAAATATAGGTCTTATCTAAAGTAATTTCTGTAGCCTACTTCCATGTAGTCATAAATTGTCAAGAATTCAAGTTGACACTTTACACAGTTAATGTTTATGTTTTATAATAAAACTTTACTGAGAGTGTCCAAAAGCTTGATGTCTGACAGTTTTTCTTTCTCTCTCTCTCTTTCTTCCTTCCTTCCTTCCTTCCTTCCTTCTTTCCTTCCTTCCTTCCTTCCTTCCTTCCTTCCTTCTTTCTTTCCTTCCTTCTTTTTTTTTTTAAAGATTTTATTTATTTATTTTTAGAGATAGGAGATGGGACTGAGAGAAACATCAATGTGTGAGAGAAATGTCAATCAGTTGGCTTTTGCAACATTTCCAACTGGGGGCCTGACCCACAACCTGGGCAGGTGCCCTGATTGGGAATCTAACTGCAGACTTTTTGGTTTATTGGCTGGGGCTCAATCCACTGAGCCACACCAGCTAGAGCATATTTGAACAATATAAGAATTCTTGCACCTTAGGTTCTTAGTTCCCAGTGAGAATATTTTATCATTTTCCCCTTGTCAACCTTTAATGAGGTGTCAGCTTTGAACTGTTCTTGAATTAAAGCAAGACTTGAAATGTGTCCTATCTAGACTCTTCTTATTTCAATCCTACACAACAGAATTGCCTTATTAGAAAAACTAGGTATTATATATATTAAACCATATGCACAACATAATCTTTATTTTTTAATTTTTTCAAATTTAATGAACCTATGCAAGCTATTTTAAAAATTTCTTTAATGAATAAGGACTCACCCTCCCAATTATTACTCATAAGTAACTCATTTGATCTTTTAACTCTTGCTAATGAGAGTTTCAGGATTTAGGTTTGAATTTAACTCTTAAAGTTTTCCTGAGCCAGTCATTCCTTTCTTTTTGTCTTGTGATATTTCTAGTTTTATTGTACCTAGGCCATCACAGGTGCTTTTAGTAAGGAGATAGGATATTAGTAAAGCAATTTTTAACAATAACTAATAAATAGCTGATAAATCTATTTTAGTAAAATGATATTACTGGCACAAGATATTAGATTTAAATTAAATGTTAGCAATAACATGTTGAATAGGAGGGCCATAATAACAATTATAATTGAGGATATGTTTAACATGTAACTTCAAAGTCTAAGGCCTGCTTTGAAAAACTAATGAATTGCTTATAATGGTTTCAAAATAATCTATTGCAGTAATGTGATCAAAGGAGCATTTGTACTTGTGCAATAATTTATGTCACCTTGAATCATTGGAGAAAGGACATTGAAAACTTGTTCATTTTAGCAATCTTTGTTTTTCAATCTGACTAGCAGAGGTGTATTTAATATTCAATTGCAGTATATACAACAAAAGCTTACTTAGTTGGTATATTTTCAGTTCAGAGCCTCCTTTTTATTTAGTACTAAAAGGTTATTCTGCATATAGATTAGGACGTTTAATACAAAGTTCTAGTTTATCTCTGTACTTAATTCTTTTTAAAAAATATTTTATTTATTATTTTTAGAGAAAGGGACAGGGAGAGAGGCAGCGAGACAGAGAGGGAGACAGACATCAATGTATGGTTGCCTTTCACCTGCCTCCAGCTATGGACCTGGATGGAGATCTGGCTTGCAACCTGGTTATGTGTCCTGACTCAGGGAATCGAACCAGTGACCCTTGGGTTTGCAGGCCAGTGCCTTATCCATTGAGCCACCAACCAGGGTGATCTTTGTACTTCATTCTTATAATAGCTCCATATTCTAGTATTTAGCAAAGTATAGGACTATCACTATTTCTCTATATCCTCCTATTGATTCCTGACTGATTCATGCTGATGAACCTGTATCGTGGAGCATTCATATAAGTGATCTGTATCTTGTTTTTCTTTTACCATTATTTTGTTATTTACTAAGAACTTGAAGAAAAAAATTTAATCAATCCATTGAACCAGGAGGTTCTGTTTAACAAAGGTAGTTTTAAAAAGTCTTCAAAAGGTAAATAAAGCATGAAGCAACTGTTGTTTATAATAAGTTGCAGGGTAAAATCCTTATTTAAAAGTATTTCTTATACTTTATAGTTCAGTAAAACCAGTGTAATATTTCATGTAATGAGGGAAGATCAAAAACTAGCTAATATAAAATGTGATAGCACATTAATAAAAATGGATGGATTAATTGAATTTTCTTTTGTTCTCTGCTAATTTCCTAAACTGCTGTTACTAAATAAATAATTATGATAAGTTGCTTTAAAAATGTAATGTTTTTATTTTGTAAGAGCATTTACATATTCAAGAGGTCCCACATTATAGACATGGAAAGCACACACCAAAATTCATTTTTATATATTTTGATCAATATTAAAATGGTTTCCTATATTTCAGTAAATAAATAATCAGGCTTTGGAATTTGAACTAAAAATACATGATTATTTTATGAATTAAATGTTTTTATTATTTTTAAGTCTATGTAAACAATGACTTACTTGACCAGTTAGGTTAGTTATTTAAAAGTGTTATCAATGACTTGTTGACAAATCAGTTACTTTTGAAGATAAGACTTAACAAATGGCCATAAACTGTACTTCCAATTTTAGATGTGTCATATATGTCTACTGATGAAATAAATATGGAGTCTTTACTTCAAAAAAATTTGATCTAAATCAGAGACCATTTGCTTTTCATAAGAAATATGTATCAAATGCTTGCGCCATGTAGGCACTATACCATTTAATACTTACACCAAACTAAAGTTTTATTTGCAAATGGGGAAATAAGACTTAAATTGGTTCAGTTACTTTCCAATGACTAATAAAAAGTGATGCTTGGATTGGAATTTAGGATTATTTGATTCTTTAAGTTATAATATTTTCTTTACATTTTATTACATTCCTTTTTCATGTATAAAGGAAAAACTATTCTTACATTAATTTGTGAAAGATAGCCAGATTCCTTCATGATCCTCAAAATCACACACATAAACATAAATATATTTTAAAAGCTTTTCATGTGAATCACCTTTCCATTAAGAATCATTGTTAATTATAGCATCTTGCACCATAAAACTATCACCTTTTCCATTTTTATTTCAGTTTCTCACTAATTAGGTAAATTGTTGTGCAATACTTGGAATAGTGAACCAGTTTTGTAAATCACTTTTTGCTTTTTTTTTTTTTTTCATAGAGTACGTGCTAAAATAGTAAACATACAATGTTGTTTAAAAGTCTGATTTTTCATGAGAATCCTAGTATACTGCTGGTGGGAATGCAGGCTGGTGCAGCCACTATGAAAAGCAGTATGGAGATACCTAGAAAAAAACTGAAAACAGAACTGCTGTTTGACCCAGTGATCCCACTTGAGGGAATATATCCTAAGAATCTTGAAAACCAACCAGAAAGAATATTATGCACCCCTATGTTCATAGCAACATTATTTACAATAGAGCCAAGATCTGGAAATAGCCCAAGTGCCCATCATAGAAGAGTGGATTGAAGAGATGAGTAACATTTACACAATTGAATACTATATGGCTGTAAAAAAGGAAAAAACTCTTACTCATCATGACAGCATGGATGGACCTGGAGAGTATTATGCTAAGCAAAATAAACCAGTCAGAAAAGACAAATACCATATCACCTCACTCGTATGTGGAATCTAATAACAAAATCAACTGGTGAACAAAGTAAAATCAGAGGTATGGACATGTGGAATAGACTGACAGATCTCAGAGGGGTGGGGGTTGGAGGAACTGCAAGAGATTAGCCATAAACATATATGCATAGTCCATGGACACAGAGAGCAATGTGATGAGGGCTGAGGGGTGCACTGGGGCTAGGTGGAGGGGGGAAAGTGGCGGAGGTGGGGGACATCTGTAATAGTGTCAACAATACAAATAAAAAATAAAAATACAGACACAGACACTGTCTTAGATGCAATAAAAAAGTAAATTTTTAGCCCTGGCTAGTGGTGCAGTAGATAAGGTGCTGGCCTGCAAACCCAAAGGTAGCTGGTTCAACTCCCCAGCCAGGGCACATAACAAGGTTGCAAGCCAGGTCTCCAGCCAGGTCTATGGCTGGAGGTGGGTGAAAGGCAACCATACATTGATTATCTCCCTCTCTGCCTTCCTCCCTTCCCCTCCCTCTAAAATAAAATCTTTAAAAAACAAAGTAAATTTTTGTTTATCTTGAACCTCTGACTTAAGACTAAGAATTAATTAGCCATCTTCCCAATCTCTTTATCACCCTCACACATACTAGCAATTGGCTTCCATTTAAATTATTTATTTGATGGGAGTGGGTGATTTTCCACATATGGACCTCAACCAAGTTAGTTATACTGAGAGAATATGAAGCTATAGTAACATTTGGCTTAGGTGCTGAGAGATAAGGCGTAATAATTTGTGCCAAAGACAAACTAAATTGATACATCTCATGGACTTAAAGTTAATTGGTAAATACTCAGAAGAGTAAATTTTTGAAGCCCTGGCACTGAATAGTCTGCCCTAAGATGGAATAAAATGCTAGACAGACAGATGGCAATACGTACACTACAATTTTTCAGTATAAAAACTTTACATATTTACAAGTGACTAATCATGTGATTGAACCTTTTGATATGTTCTAAAATCCAAGATATTAAATAGGGGAACAATTTTGAAACTGACTCAATTCTAATCAAGATATTACAGAATGTTCTTTGAGGAAAATGCCAGCATTTATATCTAATAGATTCAGTAAAGAAATGAATCCTGAACTTTCTGTAATAAATTTATGTTGTTCTTTTTGAGGTTTCAAAATTAAAATACACATGCACACACATACAAACTTACAGGACCCACTAAGCATTAATGATTAAAACAGGGTGTATTTAAATAACACATGGTGGGGTAAAAGTAGGTTAACAATTGTTCACATGGAAAATAATACAATAATTAATAAATCATAATATAGGAATAAACTCTGTGTTTTATATACTCACGACTGTAAATCTATTTTTGCCCCATTCTGTATTTATAGGTAAACTATAATTTAAAAAAATAAGAATGAATGCCAGTCAATTTATCACAGACACATATATATATATATATATTTTACATATTCATTTATACATAACATTTTTATTCTGTATATACTTACTTTAATAACATATAAAATGTACTTTTGTATATATGTGTGTGTGTGTATCTCCTGAAAAAATTTGCTTGCTTTTCTAAAATTGGAGTTTAGCAGAATGTATTATTTTTGAAAATCCTTACTGAAAAGAGAAATCCATATAGTTGTGTATAACTGTCCTGGCTTTAGTTTCCAACAGAGTGTACTAAAAAGTGTTGCAAACACTTTATCTGACAAACTAAAACCACAAAACCACATTCACCAATTTATCACCATTATTTTTGGCTTGGAATATCTCTCCCTCACTATGCTGTTTCATGTCTTATAATTGAGTGTATTTCTATAGTATGTTTCAGTACTTCAAGACAAAACAGCCCCAACTTCCAACATTGTCATAAATCAGGGAACCTATGTCTGTAACAGAAATAGTCCTCATTCATGGTGGATACCTTCCAAAACTACTAGTGAATGTGGGAGATCATGGATAATACTGAATGCCACACATAATATGTTTTTTCTTATATATACATGTCTATGGTGAAGTTTAACTTATAAGTTAGGTATAAGAGATTTAAAATAACTAATAATAAAATATAACAATTATAACAATATACTGGTCTCTCACTCAAAATATTTCACCATGGGTAACCACAGAAAATGAACCATAGAAAATGAGATTGTAGATGAGAGGGACCACACTGTAGTTGGAAGGTTACCCAATTCCATATTCTCTGAGTTATTTTTTTCTTTTATCATTGATAATGGATGTTGTTACAATTCTGTTCTGGAGGGCTTAGGTATAACAGTGGCATGTAGGTCATTTTCTAAAATAAAAGAGAAAATTTGCCTGTTGGGACTGCACTTTAAGTTTTAGATACAGTTATGTCCCTCATCTATATTTTTAGTTCCACTCTCTCTCATGCACACATCTAGCTTCTCACACCGAAATGTTCCCTATTCTTAGATCTTATTTCATTTACTGAGAGTGCCTTGCTCTAAACTAGCTTTAATCATTTTTTCTTATATATGTAGACTGATTAGAACCTTGATGTATCCCACTCCATGAGCATTACATTTTAATAAGAACATGAATTTAACAGTTCTAATGTGGCATATAGGCATTTTGGCAGGTAGCAAAAGGGATAGTTTTGACCATGAACTTCTTGTTGCCTTCATAACACCAAATCAGAGATGGTATAAATTTTAAGTCTATTTTGCTGTAGTTTATCTCAAGAGATAGACTATTCTAGTGCTATAGGTATTTCTTTTGCTTTCTCATGCTGATATATTATACGTATTTCTTCTATTTATATTTTTTCTTTTTGATATATGCATTGAACATATTTTGTTGACATTAATTTCTATTCATTTTTTGTCCAAATGATTAGACTTTGTCACTACTATATACAAGTTCTCCCTTGTTTTTGTTCTTTAAGAAGAGTGTGATTGATATACATATATTGATGCTTGAACACTATAGCAGAGTGACTATATCTTTATATACAGGAGAGTTGGCCTGTGTCTGCAAAACACACAACTAAATAAAAACAGTGGATCATAAAATTCTGAACCCATCATAATGTAAAGATAAGCAAGAAATATTCTTATTAAGTAAAAGGCATTTCCAGAATATTAGTATGCAGTAAAAACTTTAAAATAGTTAAACTGTATAAAATTGTGTAAACTTGCCATTATAAATTTATCCAAACAATAAAATGTACAATACAAAGAGTGACCCCTAATGTAAACTGTGGTCTTTGAGTCATGATTATGTGTCACTGCATGTTCATTAATTATAATAAATGTTTTATTTAGGTAGATGATGTTGATAATGGGGTAGGCTATGCATGCATAGGGGCTAGGGTACATGGGAAATCTATGTACCCTCCTTTCAATTTTGCTGTGAACTTAAAACTTCTCTCAAAAATAGCCTACTAAAGAATTAAATAACTATTAAATGAAAATAGCAAATATTAATGAATTGCATTATTTCAGTTGAGAAATCAATAAAATTAATAAGAATGAAGAAAATAGAACAATAGCTTTATGTATTGCATGAATTTAATTAGCTAATTAAATTTTCTCAGTAACCCTATAAAAAGGTATTACCTTTTTTCATAGATGGTGAAACTAAGGTTTTTAAAAAAATTTTTATTTATTATCACCATTAATAAATGGTAGATAGAGAGAGGGGAAAGGAGAGAGGCAGAGAAGGAGAGAAACATCAATGTATGGTTGGCTTTCACCTCCCTCTTGCTATGGACCTGGCTGGAGACCTGGCTTGCAATCTGGTTATGTGCCCTGGTTGGGAATCAAACCAGCAACTTCTGGGTTTGCAGGCCAGCACCTTATTCACTGTGCCACCAGCCAGCATGGTTTTCCTTCTTCTTCTTCTTTTTTTTTTTCAACATTTTATTTTATTTTTTAGAGAGAAGGGCAGGGAGGGAGGAAGAAAGGGAGAGAAACATCAATGTATGGTTGCCTTTCACCTGCCTCCAGCTACAGACCTGGAGACCTGGCTTGCAACATGGTTACATGCCCTGACTGGGAATTGAACCAGTGATCCTTGGGCCCTCAGGATGGTGCCTATCCACTGAGCCACCAAGAGTCAGGATTTAAAACCAAGGCTACTTTTCTGTAATGTCTAATCATTCACACCCTGAGCCATGTATTCATGTTGTGTACATTTATATTAGAAAATGGGGAAAGAACTGTTGATGATAGGAAAGAATGGGAAGCACATAGACATAGCAGAGTAATTTCATGTTTTGGAATTTGTGTGTATATTGAACATTTTTAAGGAATCATGTCTATCTTGTGTAATTCAGAAAGGACAAAAGTGAATTCATAGGCAAAAATAGATGCATAGGTTTTTTCCTAAAGTTATTTGTCACCTATTAATTACTTATTTAAAATAAAAACAACTAGTTCATCAATGAGAGTTATACTATACCTTGCTCTTAAATCAGGTTAAACCAAATCTCAAGTTTTTATTTGTCTGTCTTTCTTTTCTCCTGCTCACTTCTTGTCTCTCTTCTCTTCTTTTCTTTCCCTTCCTTCATTTCCATCTTCCTTTCTCTGCTTGCTTTCAATCTTTTCTCCTTTTAATCCTCCAGAAGTATATCACTCTAGTAAATGATATGGAAATAAAAACCTAAAGGAAAAGAATAATATATGAGTGACAACCTAAAGGTTAGCTTCAGAAGGATGACTCATCTGATGATAGGAACTAGATAACCTATACATTTGACAATTCTATCAGTCATTTCTGATTTTGATAGAGAATAGATCAAGCATTACACAAGTAGATAAAAGGCCTTTTCACTAGTCCTAAATTATTTTGTAGTACCTCAAACCTGTTTTATTTAATTGGCTTTCATAGAATGTTCACTTTGATTGATTAAAAAACAAATTTTTAATGTATATTTCTATTTATTTGGTAGATGTATTTGCTGTCCTTATATATATATGTATACTTAATATATACATATATTAAGTGTATACATAATACAGAATTAAGAGCTTATAATACATCACTTACCATTTCAACATCCCTGAGTGATTGGTATTAGAATATTATTTTATAGTATAAAAAATGAGACAGATAGTATGGTAGCCTAAAGTTACAGCTAAAATGACAAATCTAGGATTTGACACAAGTTGGTCTGTCTCTCCAGCCCATTTGTAATATCCTGCTTCTCCCTCACTATAATATTCTGCTTTCTAATATTCATAAATATCCAGCTGCTTTATCATTTGGAAGGATCCACTAAATATCCTTTAAAATCCAAGATTTTCTCTGAAAATAAAAACATTTCAGGTTTTCGTGTTGGTTGTGTGATGCCATGTTGTTTACTCTTGATCTAAAAATAAGTTAAGCCAGATGGTGATTAAGTATAATCCATTGAGAACAAAGAGCAGTCTAGGGCTTGAAGTTTGTTTTCATTCACTTACAGGGAGAGCAACTCAGATGAAATGTGATGTAGTTTCTAGAAGCATGAGAACAACCTGAGCATTCTGGAGTGCACGGTAATGGAAGGGAATATTGAAAGACCTGTCAGCTTCTTTTAGTATAACAGGAACTATAATGAAGCAGTACGCAGAGGCCTTACACCTTTCAGGAAAGATAAACAGAGCTGCACACCAATTTTGAAAATGGAAATGGAAAAGAAAAATATATTACAGGCTCTACATCTCTTTCCTATTTAAAATCATCCTATTCAGCAAAGCTATTGAAGACTTTGTCACCCACTATTACAGTTATTCAAGTTGATTTGAGATACAATACTTATAGCTATCTGAACAGGCTATTATGTTAGGAATGATAGGAAAAATTGGACTATCCCATAAATAATTAAAAGCACTTTAAAATACTATAATTCTTTAAATAAGGTCTATGTTATGAATGAGCATGAAATAAACACCAAATTGTGCACGTTGTTTACTGCAGCCACGTAGGTTAAACATATTTGCCAGCGATGGGATGGAATGGTGGAAGAGAAAGCTTTGTCACTTAATTTTAATTTTTAATTTACTTCTTTTTTCCTGTACAGTGATTTGGAATCCAATATACCTATAAGAATTACTTTCCAAATTTTATTTTTTCAGATCTACTGAGTTAGAATATATATGAGTGTATTTTGATAAACCACCCAGTTGAATGTGACAGCTACTTGTGATTTGTTGCACATACATACATTGTAATGTATACATTATGTAGACAATGTATTTATTATATACACACATAGATATATAATGTGTGTGTGTGTGTGTATATATATATATATATATATATATACACACACACTTATAAATAGATTGATTGGCCAGTGATTCTACTAGTAGGGATATCTCTTTGATATTGGAAATGAAAAATGTAGACCTACTGTTTTCTCACATATTGAAAAATAAATGTTAACAAGCTTGCTGCTTTACTGATATTTTTGTTATCAGGAATATTCAAAGATATCAAGTATTTATAAATAGTCTGCTCAATATATATATTCAGTATATATTGTTTATATATACAATATATACAGTATGTATATATATACAATATATACAGTATGTATTGTATATATATATGTATACACACACACACACACACACACACAACATACATATATAATGTCTCCAGTGTATAAACACCCTAAGGAAGAATAATGTCTTATTCATTGTTGAATGTCTCATGCTTCTAGGACCCCGTGCCTAGTTCCTAAGAAGTCTCTCAGGACATATTTGTGAATTCATTGTGAGGGGCAGTGTTAGTGGTCCAATTATTGGATTATCTATGGTAGGGAAACAGGTCTTAAGCACTACCTTACACTACCTTAGTAGATAGAATTGTGAAGCCCACAGCACTGGGAATACAGCAAGTGGTATTGAGAAGGCCAAATGGTAAAGCTATTTTTGTAAATGATGGGGTAGTATAGAGGAGGAGGTTGCAGTAGTTAAAGGGGAGTATTAGTGAGACGTTGAGATTAACACTCTATCAATACTTCTTTTTCTTCTTTTGGGTTTTTTTTTTCTAAAGCTAGTTTTATTGCTGGTCTTCTAGGTACTCCTGCTTGGTGCTGGGTGTCTTATTTTTCCTAATTAAGTTCCACAAAATTTATCTATACTATTTTATTTTTTCTTTGCAGTAACTCAGTTAAGTTACTTTAGTGAAGACTTTATGGTTACCAGAACAAAAATTCATCTGAATTAGCTTAAGGAAATTCAAGGAAAAAAACCCAAGGATTTCATGGTATGGACTGTCTGAAATTCAGCAGGAACTTTTGAGAATTGGCAAGTTGTCTGCATGGTGAGAAGTTCTGACAAAGGAAAAGGAGCAGAACAGGTCTAAGGAGAGATCTTGACAAAATGGAACTTATACGCACATAGCTATCACATTTGTTTCATAGATAAGCTCTTAAGGTTTTCTGGAGAATTGGAATTATTTTCTTTGATGTACCTAGTTTACCTGCTCAATGGAATAAGGCCCTAATTAACCCTTTTCTAGCTGGCAATTTACCCCAAGATTTACTATCTTAGTTTACAGAGATTTACTCTTCCTACACAGCTGATAACGTTTTTCACTTTTTTCTTCATTCTCTCAACACCATTACACCTTGAGAAATTTCACTGAGGTAGGGATTTTAAAATTTTAATTGGATTTACTTCCCACCTTTTGACATGTGGATATCTTACTGGTAAGCCTAGAGTAGTTGCTACTTCTCACTCCATTTGTACAACTCAATTGTAGTGATAGACCCCTGAAGCAAAGGCATTGCCCCTGGATTCCTGACCTATAGAAACTATAAAATAATACCTGTTGGTTTAAGTCACTGAATTTTTGGGTACTTTGCTATGAAGCATAGATAAGTCACACAACTTATATACTCCATCTTTTAAGTCAAGTTCTATAAAGAATGTGATAGGCTGAATTCACTCCACAGTCGGCTTTCTATCTTAGTGCAGCCAATTGTTCATAGTGAGTGAAAAATGTTGTATATGGGTACTTAGATGAGTACTTAGTTAATATTCCAAAATGAAATACTTTTAAGGGTAAAAGATGGCATGATGAATAATTAATAAGCATAATCAGAACTCTTTTGGGCAGATGGAGTGAGAAAGTAACCCCACTTATGAGATAATCAATTCTTAGGCCCATGGAAAGGGCTGACAAAGCCAGAAGAGAAAGTTGAACATGGCAGGCAAGTTTGTTCACCTGTTTGATTCATACACATTATTTTCCCCATTACATGACTACAAAATGAGGCTCAGGCAAGTTGTCTTTTAAGTAACCATGAAACATGTTAACAATGGTTCCATGTCATGCCAGATCTTGCATGTGCTTCCCTCTTAGTCGTTTGCATCTCTTCAGAACCCGACATACTGCTCTAGTGTTGTCAGGTAGATGGTATAGAACTATCATTACCTGTTTTCTAGATTATTTTAGAACCATCCTTATTCAGTGGCTCTCAATTTGGGGGTACATTTGACTCAGCCGGGGAGCTTTTGGGATGCCAGTACCTGCTCTTCTAAAAGCTAACAAAATGTCTTTTGTGGTGGGATGAAGTATCAGTATTTTAAAAATTTCTCGGTGATTCTACTGTGTAGCCAGTCTTGAGATGAGAGAGTCTTCTATGGCTGGCAGATAGAAAATTGACATGAAGACTTTGGATTGGGAAGGAAAATGGAGGACTCATTAGGTCAAATTTTCTTATACATCAACTACTCTTTCTCTGATTCAAGAAAGGCCTGAAAATCTGTATTTTAAGTGTCTCAAATAAATCAGGCAAGTGTGAGGTCTGCTGACCTAATCCATCTTCAAAAGAAGGCCTTTTGTATATAATTATAATAATAATGCCTCATTTCTGCATCAAAGCACCTTATAATCACTTAGGCTTGACATTTAGATTTCTACCTTAACCTTCTGATATCTGGAAACAATGGCTTTCTGCAAAATCATTTCTGAAAACTTATAAATAGGTTGATTAGCCAGTGATTCTGCTAGTAGGGATATCTCTTTGATATTGGAAATGAAAAATGTAGACCTACTGTTTTCTCACATATTGAAAAATAAATGTTAACAACAAGCTTGCTGCTTTACTGATATTTTTGTTATCAGGAAGATTCAAGGATATCAACTATTTATAAATAGTCTGTTCAATCATCTATCTTTTTCATTGAGGAGGGAGAGCTTCTTACTTTAACCTTTCTTAGCTCTTTTTATCCAGATAGAGAACAACATGCTTTTTCAAAAAAAAATGTACTACTTGTTCTATGAAAATGGCTATATCCAAAGCTCTCAAATTTTACCTCAGAGTAGATGTGTTTCTGCAGCTATTGAAAATAGGCATAACGATATGATTTAAGACAGGAAGAAAGAAATAAATTGTTCAATTAAAACTATAGTGGGAATTCTGAGGGAGAAAGTAATTGCCTGAGCTGGAACTTAGCCAGAATGTTAGTTAATGCTCCTGCCCATATAAAGAAGGAAAATGAGAAATGAGTAATTCTTCAGTCTCTCCCCACCTCCACTCCTTGTGTCAGAATGCATTACATTTATGTTCTTGTTGCTGTGTGCAACTCAGATGGGAGAAAAATTTATTACCAGATTTATAGAAAAAGACATGTGGGTAGTTTGTACCACATAATTCAAAAGCCATAGAAGCTGGCAAAAATCCCCAAACAGAAATTTCTTCCTGTCCCAGAGTGTTTAAGTGGTATACAATATGTGAACCATAGCCATCAGTCAGGCATCCTATGCTGGGACATCCACCAGGCACAATACTATTATATTCAGGACTAAGAGGAAACAGGATACGTGATGTTATCATTTCACTGTCAAAGAAGTGGAAGTTAACATATAAAATTATTATGGCAAGCATAATAATCATTATGCAGTCACCAAAGTGTTTTTTCATCCTAACATTGTCTGTTATTTGCCTGGCAACTGTTTAATTTTTAACTTATACAATAAAATTGACTTATTTTGGTTCTGAGTGTTACCCTATGTATGGATTTGTGTAATCACCACCACCACTATTACAACATGGAACAGTTTTATAACCCCCAGAAGGTCTCTCATCATGTATCTTTTTATAGGCATCAGACCCCTGCCAACCACTCATCAGTTTCACACTGTTACGGTTTTGCCATTCAAGAATGGCATGTAAATGACATTTTAAAGTATGTAATATTTTCTAGGCAGTTTTATTTCAATGTTTTGAAAATTAAAAATATAGCAGCTATACACATTTATGTACTCAGGACTGGTATTGCTGGATTGCTGGGTCAGCTGGTAAGATAATATTTGTAAGGAAGCTGTTTTCAGAGTGGCTGTAGCACTCTGCAATCCTGCCCCAATGTAAGAGCGCTAGTTTCTCTGCATCCTTGCCAGAAGTTGTTATTACCAGCATTCATTTATTTTAGTCACTGTAATAATGTACAGTGATAGCCCATCATTGCGTTAACTTTTATTCCCCTAATAGCTAATGGCATTGAACAGCCTTTCATATGTTTGTTTCCCATCTTTATGTCTTCTTTGGTGAAGTGCTGTTCAAGTTTTTAACATTTTTTAATTATTTGTTTTCTTAACTTTGAGTTTGAGAGTTTCTGTATGTAGATATATGTACTTTGTTGGTTATGTGATTTGCACATTTTTCTAAATCTATAGATTGTCTTTTCATTCTCTTAACAAGGACTTTTGATTTTAATGCAGTCTAATTAATTTCTTTTTTCTTTTAAGCATCATTTAAAAATAATTTATTACTTAGTCTCTGGTTATAAAGATTTTCTCCCATATTTTTCTAAAACTTTTACCTTTTATATTTAAAGTTATGATCTGTTTTGTGTTAATTTTTGTATAACTTGTAAGGTTTAAGTCATATTTATTTTTTTGGCAGATGGTTGTTCAATTTTTCCAGCATCATTTGTTGAAAATTCTTCTCTTTCTATGCTCAATTACTTTTTCACATTTGTGGAAAAATCAATTTGCCTTAGTTGTGTGGGGTTATTTTTGGACTCTGAAAATAGTTTGTTGGTCTATTTTTAGATCTCTTTGCCAGTACCACATTGTCTTGATTACAGTAACCCTATAATAAGTCTTAAAACTGCAATGCATTTCTTCAATTTTAGTTTATTTAAAAAATCATCCTATCTACTCTAGTTTTTATTTTCTCCATATATTTAAGATGGACTTGTTCATATCTATTATACATTCTATAAGATTTTGTTTGCAATTGCATTAAAACTATAGGCACATTTAGAAAGGTTAACATTCTTATCTTTATTTTTATCTTTTATTCTAAAAATTATTTATTTTTAGAGAGAGAGGAAAAGAGGGAGAAAGAGAAGGAGAAGGAGAGAAACAGTGATGTGTGGTTGCCTCTCCATGCACCCCTAACTGGGGTCCTAGTTCACAATCCAGGCATGTGCCATGACTGGGAATCGAACCAGCAACCCTTTGGTTTGCAGGTTGGCACTCAACCATTGAACCATACCAGTCAGAGTTAACATTTTTAATGTGTTGAATTTCCATTTCATACAAATGATCATGTGTCTCAATTTACATTTTCCTTAATTACTTTTTGACATTTTTTATTTTTTATTACACAGATCCCATATATGTTTTGTTTGATTCATACATACTTATTTTATTTTTCTTGAGCTATTATAACTATATTATGTTTTAAAATTTTGGTTTGTAATTGTACATTGCTAATATGTGGAAATGTGATTGATTTGCATGTTAATTTATGTCTGCAAATTTAAGGCCACTTATTAGTTCTAGAACTTATTTTTGTAGATTCTTTCTGATTGTTATATAATTGTGTTATATATAAATAAGGATAGGTTTATTACTTCATTTCCTACAGGTATCATTTTTATTTATTTTTCTTGATTTATTGTATGACTCTAACTTCCAATACCATGTTGAATAACAGTGGTGAAAGTTAACATCCTTGACCTAATTCCAGTCATGGAAAAACATGTAGACTTTCACCATTAAGTATGATACAATTTTTCAAAAAAATTCTCAGCTGAGGATATGTTTATTGATTATAGAGAGAAGAAGGTGTAGGGAGGCGGGAGGAAGAAAGGGGGGAGAGAAACATTGATGTGAGAGGGAAACATCAGTTTCCTCCTATATGTGTCCCAACTGGGGAATCTAACCCATAACCTAGGTACATGCCCTAATTGGATTCAATCTGCAACCTTTTGGTGTATGGGAGGATGCTCTATTCAACTAAGCTCCCAGGCAGGGCTGCTATATGCTATATATTTTTTGTAGGTGCTTTTTATAATACCTAAAATTTTATAATAATTTTTTTTCTATTGCTCAGAGTTTTTTTTTAAATCATAAATGGATATTGGATATTGGATTTTTCATATAATTTTACTGCATAGATATTACCATGTAGTTTTCCTTTCTGCATTACCAGAAAATACCTTGTTCTTGGTTATGTATGCACATGTATGTTTGTGTCTATATATATAAATAATTTAAATAATATATAAAATAGAAAATTTAATAAAAACATGTATTTGGACATCTGTCTTTTTGGTTTAATTTCCATTTAAGATAATTATGTTGCTCATAAGTCTGCCATTATTTTTGTTTGTTTATTTTTATTTTCTTTGGTTTCTCCTCTTGCCTTTCAGGGGGTTAGCTGAACATTTTTTAAGTGTTGCATTTTAATTTTACCACTGTATTTTTTACTATGATCATTGCATTTTGTACATAGTTGCTATACAAATTATTATACATGCTTAACTTTTGTTAGTGCACTTTGCATCCATAATTTACCACTAAAAGAGGAATGTGGATTTTCCTATTGTATAGGTCTCTGTCTATCCCCTTTATGTTTTAGTCATCTCATCTATTATATACACATACATTAAAATTTGCATCACTGTTATGATACTTTTTGTTTTTAACTGTCAAAAATATTTTTTAAAAACTCATAAGGAGTAATCAGTTGCCTTTACTTAGATATTTATTATTTTTGTTGTGTATTTCTGATTTTTAAAATCTATTTCTGATAATATTTCTTTTTGATTCAGAAATTTTATTTAGCAATACTTTTAGAGTAGGTATGTTGATTATAAACTTCCTTTGCATAGCTTCATCTGAGAATGACCTTTTCTCACTTCTTTCCTAAGGGATATTTTTGGTGGCTATAGAATAATGGGTTGACAATTGTTTTCGTTAAGCACTTTAAAAATATACTTTTTATTTCTGGTTTCCAAGTTTTCTGATGAGTCACTTAAATTGTTTCTCCCTTATCCACAATGCATCCTTTTCTTTGGCTGCCACAAAGATATATTTCTCTTTGTTTTTAGATTTCAGATATTTGGTTATGATTTTTTTTGTGCATGGATTATTTGAGTTAATTCTGTTTCGGCTTTAATAAGATTATTAAATCAGTAGACTAATGTCTTTTATCTAATTTGTGAACATTCAGTCATTATTTCTTCAAAGTGTTTTCAACCCCACAATCTTTCCCTCAACTTATAAAACTGAAGACACAAATGTCTGACTTCTGTTTCTGTCCCACAGGCCAGTGAGACAAAAAATATCTATTTATTTTTAATCCATTTTCTTGTTCATGTTCAGGTTTGACAGTATCTATGTGTTTTTGTTCAGGTTCACTGATTTGTCTGTAATTTTCATTCTAATATTAAGTCTTTGCATTGAGTTTTAAAATTTCTGTTATGTGTATTTCAGTTATAAAAATTTCCATTTGTCTTTCTCATCATTTATGTATTTGATGTTTCTCTATATTTTCCATTCATTTCTAAAATGTTCATGATTGCCTGCTGAGGTAGTTTTATAATATCTGATTTAAAGTCTTTGTCAAAGAAGTCCAAACATTTTGTCACCTCTTTATTGGTCTCTGTTGATCATCTCTTTTCATGTTAGTTGAAATTTTATTTTTTCATATGCCAAGTAATTTTGGATTGTTGTCTGGGCATTTTTCCATATTATGCAATTCTGATCTTATAAATTCTTTAAGGCATATTGAGAATTTTGTTTTTGCAGACAATCAATCTAGTTAGGTTTAGGACAAAGGTTTCAATACATTTTCTGCATGCTGTGGTTTTTATGTCAGTTGGATTTTCATAGCCTGTTTAGGTCTATTCAAATTTAAGCAAAGTGTGCACCATCTAGTGGTCTGGGACCAGGGTGGCAGTATGAAAATTCACTTCTCAAATTCTTTAGAATACCAATCAGATAGATCCACACTTGAGCAGCCTGAGGGTGAACCCATGGAAGTCATGAATAACTTTAAGGGCTTGTTTTCCTGAGCATCTATATTTCACAAGTTCTCTCTTGCTCTTGCTCTCACTCTCGCTGTCACTCTCTCCAGTCTTTCCAGTAATTACCAGTTTTCTTGGGCTTTCTTTTTAAGTCTTCTGGCCAACAAGGTGATGCTTTCTTGGCTATGCTTTGCCATATGCTTCCATGACTGCACACACACCTGGGAAGAGAGAGACAGAAGCCACGGTTGTTAGGACCTTCCTACACAGGATCACTCCCACCTCCACCCATCACAAATTTCGGAAGGTTCTCCTTTTCAGAATTTTGGCTCCTAAAGCCTCCAGTTCCCGTTGATGCTGCTACCCCATGAAAGAAGTGCTTGTGGGACGAGGTTTGAGAAACTAGAGAGAAAACAAAAAAAGCAATTTTACGCTGTCTGTGTTTCAACACTTCCTTTTTTCATTTCTTGAACCTGAACTCGAGTGCTTCTTCTTGAGCTCCTTCCCTCTGTACCCCCGCGCTCACTTCTGTTTTGCCCTACACCAAGATGAGGTTGGGGGATACTGCAGGGGACACATGGAAAACTCTTTGCTGATTTGGTGATACTTTATATTATGGTATTCTTACCTTATCTCTTTGCTACAATTTACTTTTCAGAGATATCAAAGAGCTGCTTTATACATTCTGTCCAGGCTTTCTAGTACATTTAATTGTAGTGATAGAGTAAATTCTGCTTACCTTACAGTGAAACTTTGTCTCTCAACTCTTATTTTATTTTAAAGTTCTTAGTCGAAAATAAATAACTTCCTTAGTTCTTGTTTTAAAATTTAATAAAAGTTGATCAACCTTGCTCTCTCACATATATTCATATGTATATATATGAATAATTAAGAAACTTTTGATTTACTTGCTTAAAAAAGGGGTTGAGAATAGTTTTAAAGTGGATTAAATCATTAATATGTAGTTTAATCATGTGTAGTTCAGTCCTACTGAATTGTCAGTGAGATGATATAAATGATACAGACTAATTTCAACGAAACTTATAGAATATTTTGTGTTCACACATGTGCAATATTACAACAAATAAAGGTGTATTTATAAATGTCTTTTATACTCAAGGATTGTGCTTGTTACACTCAAAATGCTTAAAATATGTTGGCGTAAATGTATCAAAAACTAATTCTGCAATACTAATATATAGTAAGGTTGCCTCTTAGTTTAAAATGTGTCTGAAATGGGTGAAACAGATAGTATGCGGTAAGAGTTCTGAAGTGAAGGAACCTGCTATGTAGTGGTAGGAGCTGGAGAGACTTCCTAGAGAGATGGCCTAGTGAACCCATGGGATGGGAGATGTGGATGAGGGAAAAAGATAGACTCAGTATTCACTGCCTCAGTGGAATGAAGAGCCGAGGTGCTTCCGCACATCCTCCAATTACTGAAGTCCAGGCTCTGCCTTTGGTTGTTATGTCAGAATAGGTCCAAAAACCAATTTGTTACAAACTGAGTGGGACTCTTTATTTTATTATGCAGCATATCAAAGTATTGAATTCTTAATATATGATCCCTGTTTATCCTAATATAAGAGAAAAATCAATGAAACTGCACATTTGCACCACATTAACAACTTTTTTTTCCATTAGGATGCTAGGCTCAATGAATTTCATTATAGTTCCAATGAGTTTTAAAAACCTCTAGTGAAAAATAGTTTTCATGAGTAATTAGTGACTTTAATACCATAGTTATAAGATAGAGCATTATTATGCTAATTATACAGGAAGAAAGTTATTACTTGTCATCAAATTTGTGTATGCTCCATATAAAGTTTCAACATTTATTAAAATAGTAGCAACAATAACAACATTGTAACTGTTTAGAATATTCTGTCAAAACACACTACATCCCTTGTTTATTTAAGTACAAAATGCTAAGTGGTTTAATTTTTCTTAAAAAAGGAAAAGAATAAATAGCACTACCAAGTTATACTCTATCTCTTCCTTTTCACTGGATTTTCTGGTTCTACTGCTGGTCAACAAATGGGTAGGTACTATTTCAATGTTAAGCACATTTTAATTGCTTATTTCATACTTAATTAAAAAATACATATTAGATATAGATTCCACTGTATATATCATATGAATTCTAATATGAGTGCTTTGGGCAGAATTTTTTTTTTCTTTCTTACAAAATTACAAAAGTGCTACTATGGAGCACTTTTTCATGAAGACATCAAGTAAATAGGTTCCTTCTTTTTTGTTGCTCCTCTGCATGATGTCAGCAAGACTTACTTTTCAGAACTTCCTCTGTGCAGAGAGGATGACTATGATAGAATCTCTAAGCCTTATACATAACACCAAAAAGTCCACTGGAAAGAAAATATGCTATCCCTCCAGAGCCCCAGGAAGAAAATCAACTTACTCTGTTTATGCACATTTCTGACCTCCTCATTTTAGCCAGAGGATGAGACAGACTAACTTAGACTCATTTGGCCCCTAAGGGTAGAGTGAAATCTAGTTAAATCACTTTGGCTGGGAGTGGAAGAGGAGTAAATTTTGTGATAGAAAATCACGATTACTGGAAGGAAGGAGAAGCTGATACCGGAGAGGTGAACAGCAAGTTACCACTAAATAATATTATTGTGAGGGATGCCCATGCCAAAACTGCTTCAGACATTTTTTTAATATTGCAACCTCTATCAGAGGCTAATTGAATGGCTTCATCTTTTATTTTTTTAAGTTAAAGAAATGTCAGATACCTAATAACAAAGGCCAAGATGGAAGAATCATGTTGAAATCACTTAGTCTTAAAAGAGTAGAGTAAAAGAACAGAGGCTAAAAATGTTGAGATTACATCTTGCAATCTTTTGGGGAACTCCTAGGGTTGACAATAGGTTAAATAGCCCTAATTATCTAGAGGAACAGGTAAGGAGTATAAGATCTTCTGTATATCATATATTAATTTTTTTATGGAGATGAAATGGGAGATAATTGACATCTTGTGGAATCATATAGAGACAAATATTGTAATTAGTCTTGATTCAGTTGTCCTAGGAAAAGTCTTAGGAAAGTGGCTAAGATCTGAAATTATTGAGTACAAAGATCTGGGAAGTTGTGAGCCCTAAAATGTCAAAGTTTGGCTGATTTAAGCACTAAAGGAATAGCTTAATCATCTTGAACAGAATTCTTAAAGCTTGAGCAGAAAATAATAAGGTTTATTCCACAAAATACAATTGCCTATCTGCTTCATAGGATCTATCTTTTAAAGTGACACTCTGTAGCAGTAACATTAACTAGATTTTATTCTTTCTGTTTGTTGTATAGAAACTATCCCAGATTTTTAAAAAAGGTACCAGTTAGAAGCAATAGAGCAAAATTTGTTTGATGTTCCTTCACTGAGGGGATACTTCAGCTGTGACAAATTTAAGTAGATGCTCAGGCTTTAACAAGGAAGAAAGAGGATGGAATGACAGATGCAAGAATTAAGGTTTAAGGACAAGAACATGTTTACCTTTGTTTAAACTTATCTGAAAATGTTAATGAACATTTTCTTGATTTATTTAGTTTTTCAAGAATGAGACCCAGAACAAAGTATGACGCTATTAAAATGCAAGACCTGCCCTGGCTGGTGTGGCTCAGTGGATTGGCGCCAGCCTGGGAACCCAAGGGTCGCTGGTTCAATTCCTCAGTCAGAGAACATAACCAGGTTGGAAGCCATATCTCCAGCCAGGTCCTTAGCTGGAGGCAGGTGAAAGGCAACCATACATTGATGTTTCTCTCCCTTTCTTCCTCCCTCCCTGCCCTTCTCTCTAAAATAATGAGTAAAATCTTAAAAAATTAAAAAAGGTGGAAGACCCCCATTAGCCCTTATTTACTTCTCAAATTTGTTTTTCTGAGTGCTGACAGATCTGGCTGGATGTTCTGTATCCTCTCTCACTCTCAGGAGACTATGAAATCTACTATTTTCCTCTCCTTTCCTCTCCAATTTATCTTTTTTTTTGAAAAAAAAAAAAAAAAACACAATAAAACCAAACACTGCCTCACCCTCACAAAACTAGAAAACATTTATTACATGTTCAGCTTTCAGTGGTAAAGTTAAAAAAAAAAAAAGGAAAAAAAGACCTCCGGGAAAATAACAGCTTTAGTGAACTTCCCTAATTCAATAACACTCCCACTTTCATTTTTCTTTGAGTAAAGAAATTAAGAAGAGCAAACTGCTCTATTATTATTAAGGCTGGGTGAAAAGAACATGGAAAATTGCATATGAGCTCTTAACATTTTTCCCAGTTATGAGAAGCTTTACTGTTGCTTGAATATTATTGGCCAAAGTGAAATGATACATTGCAAGGATAGGAAACTGTAATTCTACTGTGTGGTTAGAAGAAGAAGAAAACTGGGATATTTATGAAGAGTTCTAATTATTCCCATAAAACTCAAGAAGACTTATGAACTAAATAAACTACATTTTGAATTAACTTTAGTTTTTTAAAAATAGTGTGTTTACTGCTGAAGTGTTTTAGTGGTGGGAGAAACTCAATAGAAGAGTTAGAAATCATTAATGGAAAAATGAAATACTTGAAGAACAGAGCTGGACAGTTATTTAGAAATAAGAAGAGTTTCGAGCCCTGGTTGGTGGCACAGTGGATAAGGTGCTGGCCTGCAAACCTAAAGGTTGCTGGTATGATTCCCACCCAGGGCACATAACCAGGCTGCAAGCCAGATCTCCAGCCAGGTCTGTAGATGGAGGTAGGTGAAAGGCAACCATATGTTGAAATATTTTTCCCTCTCTGCCTCTCTCCCTTTCCCTCTCTCTGAAAATAATAAATAAAATTTAAAAAATCTTTTAAAAATGTTTCACAAATAGAAATAGAAACAGAGGATTTATAATTATGCAAGTAATGGAGCTAGTTTATTGGTCAAAGGTGAAGCTTAAGTTTATAGTTTTAAAGGGCTGACATATCCATGAAGAATTAATGCCAAATTCAATAATACAATATAGAAATACCTCCTCATAATAAAGCATTTATTGATGTAAGTTCTGATTTCCAAGAAAAGCTGGATAAAGCAAGTATAAACCAAAAGAAAGTAAAAATAACAATATTAATATTGTGGACTTTGGGAAAAAAGATGGAGTGGCATATTAGTGAAGCTAAATATATAAACATGAAGAACATATGATCAAGTAATGTTGTAAATAAATAAACTTCATATTATATTTAAGTTTAAAGATTTAATTTTTTTAATTATTTCCAGAAAGAGAGGAAGGAAGAGAGGCAGAGAGGGAGAGAGACATCAATGTATGGTTGTCTTTCACCTGCCTCCAGCTACGGACCTGTCTGGAGACCTGGCTTGAGACCTGGCTTGAGACCTGGCTTGAGACCCAGCTTGCAACCTGGTTATGTGCACTGGCTGGGGAATAAAACCAGTGACCTTATCCACTGTGCTATCAGCCAGGGCCTTATGGCAGTTTTATTTATGAGCACCAAAGACTGGAAATAATAAACTACTTGATAGGTGAATATATAAACTATTTGTGGGATACTAGATTATGAAAAAAAAAAAAAGCCATCTAGTCATGAAAAAATGTGGAGGTAACTTGAATGCATATTAAGCGAAACAGGTCAGTGTGAAAGGCCATAAATATTATATAAATCCAACTATAGTTCATTCTGGAAAAGACAAAACTACAGAAATGGTAAAAACATCATTGGCAGGTTTCTAGGGGAAGAGGGAAGAGATGACTAGATGAGGCACAGAAGGTTTTAAAGATGAAACCTTTCTTCATGATACTGTAATGGTGGATTCAAGACATTATGCATTTGTCAAAACTCATAGAACTGTACTACACATAATGAATCTTAGTGTGCATTTGGGTCTCTTGTTAATAATAATGTTTTGATATTTGTTCATTAATTATAAAAATATGTCACATTAATGCATAATACCAATAACAGGGGAAAATGTGTAGGTTAGAGTGGTACATGAGATCTCTCTTTACTGGCCACTCAATTTTCCCAAAGACCTAAAACTGTCCTAAAAATAAAATTTATTAACTAAAACATATAGCTGTGTCTTATAAATCTTAAAATTTTTACATGTACACATACAATACAACTACCACCAAATGAGAGATTTTAAAAAATTCCCCACCCCAGCAGATTTTCCCTTGCCTCCTCCTAGTTCAAAGTATCCACTCTTTGGCTCACATTGCTATATTAGCTATGACTATTCCATAATATAATCTAAATGAATTATATCACATGTACTCTCTCTAGCTGGTGCACATGCACATGTGTGTGTGTCTATGTGACAAGACTGATTCTTGTTTTCAGGGTTACTGTGGCTCTAATTTTCTGTGTATTTTATATGAAGTTTATAATCTACTTGTCTAGCTCCAGGGGAATAAATCATGGTAATTTTACTGGAGTTTATAAACAACCTTGGACAGAATGGACATATTTGTGATATTTGATTATTCTTTGTGTATGGGTGACTGTTTCTACTTGTTATTGTGTGTGCATTTATGTATGTATACATGTAAATTCTCATAGTTTCTGTACCTTTTTTGTTGATGGTCATAATACATGAAGTCTGTTCTTCCATGATAATCTTCTAATCATTTATTATTTTTATATAGGAAAATAATCTGTGCTAGGTTTAAGTCCTTATATTTTACTCAGTTTTCTCATTTTTATAATAACATTTCTGTTAATATTTGTAGTGGATAATTTTAAGGTATAAGTAGAAATAAGTTATAGAGATAGAGATAGGTTTATCTGGTTCTTTAAAATTCTTTTAGATAATTGCTTTCTCTTATTAATTATTCCAGTTCAATGCTCAATTGTAATGGAGATAGATAGCAGGAATCCTTTTCTTAATCTTTTCTTTAGCAGCAATTGAGCTGTTGTTTCACATAATGTTAATAATGGCGTGTGTGTTTGTGTGGTTTTATGTATGTGTATGTTAAGGAAGTTAAATCACTTTTATTGAATGCTTTTAACATAAAAGGGTTTTCAATGTTGTCAAGTGTCCTATAAAATATATAAAACAATGCATATACTTTTTTCTCCTTAGATCTATTACCATGATATATTAAATTAATGACTTGTTTAATATTGATCAACTCTTGTGTTCCTGAAATAAATCCCTCTTATGGTCTTTCTGTATTACGTTTTATGTTGATTGCATTTGGTTTGCTAATATTATAGTTTTCTTCCTTAATGTCCAATAGAAATATTTATCAGTAATGTAGTTTTTATCTGATATTCTCATGTTTTTGTGTTAATATTACATTATATTTGTCTCATAAAAATAATTTGCAACTTTTCCTTCTTTTTCTCTTCTTTGGAACAACCTCAGTAGCAATGGAATTATCCAGTTTAAAATTCTGGCATAACTATTTGTGCCAGAATATCTTCCCCTTCTTATTCCTCTCTCTTGACAGGTAGACTCTTTGCAACTTTTTCTATTCTCTACTAGAAATGTTCTGTATCTATTATTAATTTTTATTTTTACTTCTTCCATGCTTATAGATTCTGCCCTATGAAAGTTACTACTTTTTCATTGACTTCATAAGTAGTAATAACTCTTTGTATTTTCATGATGAGTTGTAGTCTTAGCTTCATATAATATGCTTCTTTGTCATTTTTAATGTTTTAATATTTTAGTTTACATTTTTTGTGATTTAAAATTCATCCTCTTTTATTCAGAATCATTGATCTAATCATTCATTTAATAATTACATATATAATAAAATAATGATAAGTATATAACAAATACTTATTAATTGGATAGCCATGTAATTATCATTATCCATTGACCCAGAATTTTAAAATACTGCTAGCCTGCCATTTTATTTTGTTGGATAGCAAATTGTGTTATAACTTCTGTTTTCCTTTTATTTGCCCTTTATCTATCTATCTACCTATCTATCATGTATCATCATCTACTATCTATATCTATCATCTATTTATCATGTATTTATCTGTCAATCATCTATTTTTAATGTAGCATAGAATTGAACTTCATTTTGTTACCAAAATATATTCTATATCTAGCAAATATATTCTGTATATACTGTATCAATGACTTTTGCCAATACAGTGAAATCACATCATTTAACTTAATTAACTTACATTATGGTAACAAAAGCTAATCTTAAAACAGAATTTGATAGCTCTGTTGGTCAGCAGAGAATTCATCCCTTTTCTTCGTTTATCCTGGGATTTTATTTTAGCTTTATAACCACTTTTTTTGAAGTGTACTTGACATATAAAATGTTGTACATATTTAATGTATACCACTTGATGAGTTTGGAGCTACGTAAACATCCATGAAACTTTCACTAGAATCTATGGCATAAACATAAATATTACCTCCAAATGTTTTCTTCCCCCCCTTTGTTCATACTATTTTTATATAAGAATATTTTATATAATGAACATGGCATTAGTATGTTCCCTCACCACTTTCTTAAGTTTCAAGTCAAAGATTCTGTGACAATGTATTCCATGTATTTCTGACCAAGATATTTTCTTGTAAAATGTGAGTTTGAAATCAATTCTTCCTTTAAATTGATCTCCTGTGTCCTATATCTCATTAAAATACCTAGACATTTTTGCAGGTGAAATATATCTTCTCTAGTTTTTCTTGTTGCTATAGGCTTCTCCTAATTTCTAGGAAAGGAGAATTAGATTCTACTTCTCATCTAATGTTTTTAAATTTTATCTTTTATTTTTAAATTGTTATTGTAATAAATTGTTTCATTTTTACCCCATTGCTCTCCCCTGCCCCACCCTCCCTGTCCCCTCTCCCACAGTCAGTCCCCAACTCATTGTCCATGTTCATGGGTCTTTCACATTGGCTCCCCCACTAAACCCTTATCCTACTTCCCCATCTTCCCCGTAGTCACTGTCATTCTGCTCCTTTTTTTCCATGTCTCTGATTTCATTCTGCTCATCTATTAGTCTTCTATATTAAGTAAGACTTATATATAGAAGTCTGACTGACTTATTTCACTAAGCATGATACTTTCCAGATCCATCCATGGTACCCCAAATGGTAAGAGTTTCTTCTTTCTCTCTGCTGCATAGTACTCCATTATGTAAATGTACCCAAGTTTTTCGAGCCATTCACCCTGATAGGCTGCTTTTAGCACTTAGCTATTGTAAATAGCACTGCTATGAACATAGGGGTGCATAGGTTCTTCTGAACTGGTGTTTCAGGATTCTTTGGGTATAAAGAATTGCTGGGTCATAAGGCAGTTCTATTTTTAGTTCCATACTGTTGAGGAAGTCCCATACAGTTTTAGCCTCTGTTTTCAAAAATTGCATTTGAAGTCAGTAATGGGAAATATATGTATTAAGATATTTCCAAGTAAACTAGATGTTCCTTTTTTAATTTCAAATCTTAAAATTAAGCTAACTTCACCAAGGGGTAGTCAGGTTTATTGATGATAGTACATTTTTTTCATTGTCAGTTAGTATAAATAGTCAATGACTATCAGTTCCTTTTAAACATTGAGACACTTATTGCAAATGATACTATCATTTATAAAACTAAATTTGTTGTCTAAATTTTTATTTCATCCATATATTACTTATCTTATTTATTATTTAACATAATTAAACCAGGCCTGAAAAAAAAAGAAATATGCAAAATAGTTTCTATCATCATATGTAAATTTGACTCTTGTGAACTAATTCACTTTTTCCCAATATGTAAGACTACATAAAGCTATAAAGTTATGAATATTCACAAGATTTAGATGGCACATGAATTTCCTATTTAAAGTTTCTTATGTTAATAAGCTTTGGAAAAAACAAAAAACATTCTTCATATTGTGCAACTGATATTTTTTGTAATTCTCAAACAGTTTTTCTTTGTTTTAAAGGAACTTGTTCTTGTCTAAACTCAGAGAATTTTAGATCTGAAGGGACCTTAGAAAACACTTATTTTTATTAATTAGGATGCTAAGATAAAATGAAGAGTGGAGTTTGAAGAGGAAAATCATGCCTTTTGAGTCAAAGCCCTAGGAACTTTCAAAAGCATGAACAATAAATAGCTGCAGGTTAAAATATCCTCTGATCATAATTTCCTCATTTGTGGTCCTAAAGGGTCAATAGATAGGCTGCAGGATATGTGTGAGTCCCTTGATAGGGTAGAAAAGCATTTACGTCTCTGTGTAAATATTCGAATTTTTCCGGGGATGGCTTTCACTTAAATGCTTCTTAAATGGTCTGTGCTACTGTTGTGTATTAATAAAAGATTTCATAATAGATAGTAAAAGGGATGACAAATTTATCATAATATGGAGTGAGGAGATTTAAATAATAGTAAATCCAGAAGTCAAAGTGTTCTAAAGTTGTATATTTTTATATGAAAAATTAAGCAGAAACATCATACATACATTACATATTGCACAGGAACCAATAAGGTCCTTTAGCAGGTATTTCTGAAACTAGGCTTAGTGTTTGATTATATATATGAAAAATCCTCTTAATGCATATGAAGTGAACAAAGTGTATATATGTACATAATTTATTAATTTATAAATTATCTCATTTTGCTTTTAATTTACTTATCTACAGAAAGGGGCTATGATTCCTTAATCTTTCCAAATGGGGTGTACAGCGAGAGGGGTTTGGGTGGAAGAGAGAGAGATGGTAGGAGGAGAGAGAAGAAAAGGGAGATATTTCCTATTTCTCTATCTTTAACTTTTGGTCTCTGTAAAAATCTCAGGGATTAAGAGCAAACAGCAAACAAATGACAAAAAATGTACGTATTAATTCTTCCAGGCCAAAGGTTCATAATGTATCTATTATTATCAGTAAATTTCATGCAAACGAAAATTTAATCCTCAGTCCAAAAATGCAAACAGGAATTTTTTACAGTATCTTGGGTTATGTAATTCCATAATTTATCTTGTGATAGTCCATTAACAATAATGCCTGCTAATTAATACACAAGCATCAGCCAGTATACACACTCCATGGAAAATCACTTCCTATTAATATTCCTGACAGCCATTTGCACTTTGTTGTCCAACTGTTTGAAAAACCTTGTATCTTGGTGTGCATTCATTTAAAACTATCCTCTGTTGCAGTCTAATTCATAATATATGTATATATAGTAAAAATGATCAAAGTTGACATGTCCACCTAACCCTAGTGAATAATATAATTTTCTTTTCCAGAATACTTCTTAAAAACATCTACCTTAATTCATGTACTCTAAAAGCCAACAGCTACCTGAAATTTAAATCAATAAAGAAGCATAAACACAGAAAATTTTCAGAATGATAGCATTTTGTTCTAGAGGACCCAGGAATCTTCATCCCATTGAAATTTACAATGCCTTATTTCCTATTCCTTTCTTCATAATTTATATAACTATCTAAACTTTCAGTAGAAATTTTAGATCAGTGAATGCATAAAATGTAATCATGTTTAGCCCTAGCATGCTGGCCTGCAAACCCAAAGGCCACTGGTTGGATTCTCCAGCCAGGGCATATAACCAGGTTGCAAGCCAGGTCTCCAGCCAGGTCCGTAGCTGGAGGCAGGTGAAAGGCATTGAAGTCTCTCTCCCTCTCTGCCTCTCTCCCTTCCTCTTTCTCTGAAAATAATGGATAAAATCTTAAAAAGAAAAAATGTAATCATTTTAGAACCTACTTGTTTGAATATGCTTAACATGGCAATAAAAGCCATGTATCTTAAGGGATTACATTGTGATTAGTGATTTATGTAAATTGTCTCATTAATTCTTTCCTTTGAGGGAGGTACTGTTATTTCTATCTCACCCATTATTTCTATCAGTGTGGAGAATTGAGACTCATAGGGATGAAAGCTTCCCAGTGTCACTCACTAGTCACAGGAGAGGCAGGATGAATTTTTAGTGGAAATAAACAGGTCAGCTAGAGGAGAAATGCAAGATTGGTCTTAACACACAGAAGGGCTTATCTGTGATTGATTCATTACATTGAGCTTCTTGGCAAAATTGATGCAAGAGCAGTATGGACAAAATTCCAGAAATGGAGGATTAATTTTGCCTTGTGATGTATTTCTTCTATTTTTAATTCTAGCAAAGATATTCAGGCCACAAATAGGTTAAAAGTGTCCTTTTTTTTTTTTGCAAAAATCTTTTAAAGCATATTTCTACAAATTTTATGCTGATAAAATTAATAATGGCCTGAGGAAGGTGAGGAGGGGAATGGATGGAGGCAGACATGGAGTAGGGAAATGGGGGCATCTGGAACAGTGTCAATAATAAAAATAAAGAAAAAAATTGAGTAATAATGAACCAAAACTGTGGTGTAGTATTGATTTAATTCATCCTTAATTTCTCTTGATGTTGACCACTATATTGGTAATTGATGTCAGAAATCAAAAGGTAGTGTTTAGTATATTTGTTTATATAAATATGGATACCACACACTATGATGTATGCTTTTGCAAAGTAATTTTAATATTGATTAGTGGAACCAAACACTATACATGTATGTACAGTAATGCTCCATGGGCAGAGATACATCTACAATCTTTAGATTTTTTTTAGTTATTTCACAAATGTAACTTGCAAGAGTCAGAAGGGGAAAAGAAACAACTTGAATTCATTATTATTCTAGGGAAAGGAAAACATGCTAGACCAGGTAATGACTGACTGAGAAACACAGATGACTCATCATTTGAAAGTGCATGATTTTTACTTTGGTTTTTAGTAATGTATGAGAATTCACTATTTTCTACGTTTCAGTAAGAAAGTAAGAAACCTTTAAAAAGTATCATTAATAGGAATGTGTTTCTAATTATCTGACTCATTTGAGCCAACAGCCATAGTTTCAGATAAACACTAGCTTGTCCTAAGTTTCTTTAAATGTGTCCTTTTCTCTATTTGCCTTTTGAATAATGAAGGCAAAATTTAATGGAGATATTTTTATATGTGTGGTTAATTAGCATGAGGGTAACAAAAAACACTGTTCTGCTTGCAATATACATTAGTGCCTTTGCCACTTTTTCAAGCATTAATAAGTATTTTAATATTTTATTAAGCAAGCTCTAAATTATAAAAAATAAATCTGAACATTATTAATACTCCATGGGACAGCATCAAAAAAGGGGGACAGCATGAATTACAGTGTAGCTGCGTACTTAACTCAAGAAATTATAATTTATTATTGATGTTGGAGACCTTTGCGATGCTTAAGAGAGAATTTGGGTTTTCTGGAAAATAACTGGTAGCTCAGGAATGTATTTGAGCTTTGTTCAAAAGGATGAAAATTCATGCTCAATTCAGCTCACTGGCATATCAAAGAGAAGCAGTTGCAAAAGCTGTCTGAAAATTAGGGTGCTTTAATTCTGTGCTTTAATCCATCACATGTCAAGATTTTCTCTGAGCCTTAAAAAACTGTATCACTATTTTTAATCATATCCCAACAGGTGCTGGAAGGAGGGCAATACATAGACAGGAAAACACTTCAACGTACATTTGTTTCTAAATTATAGGCAGAGTTGGATATAATGATGATGTGACACTCATCCTCCAGCTCCACTTTACATTGGAGTATTTATGCATGGTTATGCTTAGACCAGTGTGAGTAGTATTCATAATCAAGGGATTGAAACTGAATATTTAAGTGTGTGCATGGGCACTTGAGTGTTGTAACTTGTAAGGCTCAACTCAACATAAGTAGTATTGCACAGAAACTGTTGAGAAGACTCTTGATTTTACCTCCTTTTAATGCAAATAAAATTAGGAAAGAAAGTGTCTTAATTTCATATGCTTCTGCTGGAGCCTAATAAAACATCTTCTGTGGCTTAAGTAAATGGCATAATATTTTACTGATCATGCTTAAAAATAAATATTACAGAGTGGAATTTTACAATGTCTTTTAATTGATCTGTCTACTATTATTACCATATACTGAACTCTTTTTCCCTTTATAGCACTATGTGTCCTGTTGATAGTGATGTTATATATAAAATATATTTGATTTTACATTGTTTTCTAACTTACAACATTCATTAAGTAATACTTATCAGATTTGCACATAATCTAGTCAGTTCCTCAACTAAAATATTATGATGCAAGATAGGTGGAAACTGTGTGTCCATTCTTTCAGAAGACTTTGCATATGCTGTAAATTCCTCTTTTCCCTTTAAAAGTAAACTTTTGAAGCTTTGGCTGAAGAATGAAGGAAGGGGGGACTGTGTTCCAGGTTGCTCATGAACATAAATGACAGGTTGGGGTTGGTTCTTGGCTGAAGTATGCAAGGCTATGGATAAGGGGCACTGACTCTTCTCCATGATGATTGGGCTTCCTTATATTATGAGAGCTGGATTCCAAATTGAGCGTCCAATAGACAGGAAGTGGAAGTTGACAATTTCCTGAGGTTTGGCATAGTGTCACCTCTGCCAGATTCCCCTATAACATGTCCTATAACACCATGAATCTTCCCTTCATATGACCCCTTTTGGTCCCTTTTATAGCTTGTTTTTTTTTTTTTTTTAAAGTATACAAAAAGTTCATCTTTAATAATTATCAGCATAAAAAGCAAGCTATAGCTTGTTTTTACACAGATATTTCCATGATTTAAAAAATCTTCTATTTTGCCATTAGCTTCTAAGAATCATGTAGGTAGGGATATTTTATATTTCATTCTACTGTGTTTCCAGCATTCAAGTCAATGACTAGCATATAAAAATGATCAATAATATTTTATAAAGGAATGAAATTTGTTCAATATTTTGCTCATTTACTTGGGTGAGAAGCCATGATTGTGTAATTTATATTAATATTAGAGTCTGACTTTGATTGAATAAACTAATTCTGAATTAGAAAAAAATTCTCTGTTGCTCCAAGATAAATAGATAATTTTATTTCCAATTTTTTATACATCACTAAATTTTTCTTTCAAGGATTTATTTTGATTAGTCTTATGAAAATGTACTTAAGAGAATTTGTATTCAAATTTCATATTAATTAAAACTGAATTGAAAATGGAAATGCAAACAAAATTTTAAAATAAAACTTAAATTTTAAAAATCTCTTTTCATATTACTATAGTATAGGCAACTAATCATGTATTTTAGACCAATGGTTCTAAACTTGTCTGTACATTGGAAAAGTCTGGGAGCTTAAAAAGGTACTGGTGCATGGATTCCACCTCCAGAGGTTCTGATTTAATTGATCTGGAAATTTGTATTTTATAAGCTTCAGGAATGATTTTAAGTCAAGGTTTAGAACCACTGCTTTAGCTAGTTCCTTTTACCCTGCCCCCTTGGGTCTTAATGTGGTATGTCTATTCCTATTTTTTAAAAAAAAAACAACACAAAACCTTGTATGATACTAATTTGGAGTAACAACCAAGAATCAGTGCTTCATGGTGTAATTTGTCTTTTACATTTTACATCAAATGATTATTTACGTTATACATTTTGGATACTTTAAAAATATCTACAGCCCTGGCTGGTGGCACAGTGGATAAGGCGAACCCAAAGGTTGCTGGTTCAATTCCTCAGCCAGGGCACATAATCAGATTGCAAGCCAGGTCTCCAGCCAGGTCCCCAGCTGGAGGCAGGTGAAAGGCAACCATACATTGATGTCTCTGTCCCTCTCTGCCTTTCTCCCTCCCCTCTCTCTAAAAATAATAAATAAAATCTTAAAAAAAAAGAAAAAAAAGAAAAAAATATCTACCAAGGCCCTGGTTGGTGGCTCAGTGGATTAGCATCGACCTGTGAATCCAATGGTCACTGGTTTGATTCCCAACCAGGGCACATCACCTGGTTGGGAGCCAGGTCTCGAGCCAGGTCCGTAGCTGGAGGCAGGTGAAAAGCAACCATACATTGACGTTTCTCTCCCTCTCTGCCTCCCTCCCTTCCCATCTCTCTGGAAATAAATAAAATCTTAAAGAATATATCTACTTATTTCTGTTTTAGAGTATTTTTATTGATTTATTATTGTTGTATTAAACAATTATTTTATTTTTCACCCCATTTCTCTCCCCTATCTCCCTCCCCTCTCCCATAGTCAATCCCCACCTCCCTGTACCTATTTCTTATATACTTGTTTTATTAAATTTATTGGGGTGACATTTTTTATATGGTCATATAGGTTTCAGGTATACATTTCTATGACACATGATCCTTATATTGCATTGTGTGCCCACCACCCAAAGTGCTTCATAGCATTGCTCATATAAAATATGAGTGAAGCCATTAATTATACTCATAAAATAACTTTTTTCTTTTCTATGTAAATGTATGACTACTTTGCTATGCATTTATTACACTGATGGCTTATGCAAAACATGTACAATAGTTGTTGAGACAACAATTTAATTTGCCTAGGTCAGTGACTAAAATAATTGAGCACTGACTAAACTAGTGGGAATAGTTACACAGAGTAAATAGTGGCATACATGATGTAATTCTATGCAACTGTCTCAAATGAGTAAATGTGCCAAGACATTTAATAAATGAGAAGTATATTCTACCATATTTTTAAGGCCTGAACCTGAAAACAGTGCCATTTAACAATGTACCCTACTGCCCAGTCATTCACAGGGCTCAGATTCAAGGAATAAGGATGTAGACTACATTTTCCTTTTGTTTTTAATTTAATTTTTAAATTGGAGTCTACATTCAGTACTACTTTGTATTTGTTTCAGGTGTACAGCATAGTGATTAGACAATTATGTATTATTACAAAGTGATCTCTCTGATATTTCAGGTACCCACTTGGCACCATACATATGATGAAGTAAAGTCAAAATACAACCTCTGAAAGTAAGAGCTCAGCAGAATTGAAAATGTCTCTAGACAATTGCTTTGTTCCAATGAGCCAGTCCTCTATAGCAGGAAATATTCCTGGTTGTATGAATTGTGCTGTTTATAGGACATTTAAAAGAATTCCAAGCCCTGGCTGGTAATACAGCAGATAGTGCACCAGCCTGTAAACCCAAAGGTCACTGGTTCAATTCCCCAGTTGGGGCTTATAACTAGGTTGCAAGCCAGGTCTCCAGCCAGGTCCATAGCTGGAGGCAGGTGAAAGGCAACCATACACTGATGCTTCTCTCCCTCTTTGCCTCTCTCCCTTCCCCTGTCTCTGGAAATAATTAATAAAATTAAAAAAAAAAAAAAGAATTCCAAAGATAATACAGAGAAGATTTTCCTTGGAAGACATGCATTTATTTTCATCTGTCTTCCCTTTTTCAACACTACATACTCTCCAGACTGCAAATAAGTGGATAGATCTGTACTCAAACTGTATTTTGGATAAGATGTGAGAGTGTCAAGGAGAATTCACCCTCACTATATCAAAGTTAACATTCAGATCAGAGGTACAATTATTATCAATAGCAAGGTTTTAAAAAGTAGCCAGCAACTAAACAAATATAGCAAAACAGTGAGTGAATGGAATGTGGCAATGCACAACAGGTAAAGTACCCAGTCAGGAAAATATATTCTCCAAGGAAGGGAAGAAAATTTTCCAAGTATATTTTGATCTATAAAGGACTTAATAAAAGTACTGAATCAATAAACAACAGGTCAAAGACAAGGCACTAAGCAAGGGAATAAAATGACAAGGGAAATGTCAGAGCTAGTAAAAAAAAAAATCAATTTCAAAACATCAACATTTACAACTCTAATAAATAATTAGAAACAATAAGAGACAGTAAAATAAGGATAATAAATTCAGTAAAGAAGATGGATTTAAAAAATATTATAGTATATGAGCGATTTGGAGGCCAAAGAGGATTTAATGAGGATAATTATTGTCCTAGAAGGAGAGAATCTTGTTAATGAAAGAGAAAAAATATTAAGAGATATAAAAAAGGAAATTCTCTCCCAAATTAAGACAGATATTAGAATACATTCTAGATAAATTACAGATTTCAGAGACAGAAAGACTTGTTTCAACATTTAGAGAGGAAAAATGAACCTGCTGTGTACAATGAGTAGGAAGCAGGACATCTTCAATATCACAGGTTTCTTTACAACAAATTTCAATATCATCTAAAGAGTAGGCAATTTTGAGGGAAAGTAAAAATTACCTAAAATATTTATTTAGCTAAGTTATCATTTATAATTTAAAAAAATCTCTGGCAATCTGAAGAGCAGAACATTACTATAAAGAAAATTCTAAGATCTAAATTTAGGGATTCTGGTATACTGGTAGAGCTCCTTAATTTTAGAAGATAAAACTGTCCCTTTGCCAAGAACTGAAATATTGAAAATCATCTTTAAAAGATTGCTACGTATTCAGAATTCGTAAAACGATAATGTGAAGTATGTATGGCATTGTTAAACTTTTGGATCCACCAGGGAAAACACATTGCTCCTTTTGGGAGGGAATTGCTCTTACCTCCCAGCCTTCCTGAAAACAGACCTGACAACTGTCCACACTTTTTTTTTCTTTTCTATTTTAAATGCATTTTTTAATTTAATTTTATTGTTGTTGTGTTACATCCTCACTTTTAAAGACAAAGAATTAAGTGACTGAACTGAAGGCTGTTTTTGACACCAGAATTTAGGCAGGCACTCCGGAGGAGGCCGACTCCATTCCAGTCAAGGTAGTGAGCCTAATTGCTTTCCCTGGCGCTCGGTGTACTCTTTGCCTTTGGACCTGCCGTGGCTATGGTTCAAGTGAGATTTCTCAATTAAAGTGAAATATCTTAGCCTGGCAAGTTTAGTTTTATGATGATCTGCTTAGCATTAATCTAAGGATATATTATCACAGAACAAATTCATTATTTATTAACTTCACAGCAAATCCGCTTTCTTCACCCGGGAGCATTGCCTTTTCAAAACTAGCAGCGTGAATTCTACTCGAAGTACAACACATCATCTCGTTAGCAGCAGTGGAATCTCAAATGTGTGTACCTACACAAATGCCTACTGACTTCCAAGATCAAGTACTACCACAGATGCCTTCTGGGAGATTAGAACACAGCAGGTTATAACGGGGCCTTAGACAATATAATCATCACCCTGTTCTCTGAGGCAAGCTTCCTGAGTAGTAGACGGAATGAGAATTCTGACAGTGATGCAGCCAAAGGAGAGAGTGCACGTGGTGAAGGTATTAATATAACTCTTGTACTTTTTCCCTGAGCTTTCTTTCCTTCCTTAAGTTTGCTCTGTGTCTACACACAGGCTTAGAATTCTCTCACATAGTTTTACTCCCTATTTTAAGGTGTGCTGGGATAGTCGCTTTAGATCTTTTATCCTCTAATGAATTTTTTAAAAGAATTTTTCATGAGTAGTTGCCTACATCCTCATAGCGCTTAATTTTTCTTTTAGTCATTCTTCTTAATTCTTTATTAGTTCTTTTACATTAATAAGATTGTGCCATACCTTTCCTTTCACTACCTAAAAGCAAACCAACCCAAGTACGAGGGGGAATGCCCAAAAACCCAACATTTATTTATTAAAAATTGTTTATTTATTGTCACATGCTTAATCTTCAATCACCTTTATAGGACTTTTCATCTGATGCAACACAACTATCGGGATAGCTTCCCCACCGCTCAAAACAGTTTTTGAACTTGTCAATTTTGATGCCTTTTAGTGCTCCTGCCATTTTTTGTTTCCCCTGTTCCACATTAACAAAATGTTTCTCTTTGAGGAATTTTTTCATTCAGGGAAACAAAAAGTAAGTTGCTCGGGGTGAGATCAGATGAATAGGGAGGGTGGGGCATGGGGGTCATGCCACTGTTGGTCAAAAACTGCTCAACACTCAGCACAGGTGCACTTGTCAATCCCCATCATGAAAGGGGTTGAAAGTCTTCAAAAAAAAATTTGCTGAAGCTGAAGGCAGCCTCTCACAATAGCAACTGGTTCGCTGACACAGATGGTTCCTAGAACACTCACCTTGCTGATAAATCCTATGCTACAAGGAGCCTGCCCTCCAGAAGATAATTTCATTTGTTTGTTTTTGATCTCCCCTTGATCTTATTGTACTTATCAGGAAATGTTTAGGCTTTTACAGTGTCAAAAATTTTAAACCTAAAAATGTAACTCGGAAATGAGATACATTTTATTTTAGTATGGGGACATAAGATGTAAATGGCCTCACATAATTTTGAAGAAAGGATTATTTAAGTTTTATCAGTAAAGAGCAGCAGCAGAAGTCAAACTAGGAATCTCTCAAGGAAAGATTGGCTCCTTTAAGGAAGACTGCTGAGATAAAAGAAAACAATTTTATTTTGGGAAACTGATTAAGTAGCATTATTATTGCTATGTTTTATTTGTTTTTACATTTCACCACACTTATTTCCTATTGCTTGCTGGGATTCCATGCCACAGAGAAAGCAATCTCTTGGGAAATCTATATCTTCTCTCTAATCGTTTTAGTACTTCTAACTTGTTAACATGGTATAGGCAGACATCATGCTTTATACCTTACACAAACATTTTCATCATTTAATTTTTAAAAAGGAAAAAGCAAAGAGCTAAAATTTAAAATCAGGAATTACCTTAAGGAAAAACAATACAGGAACTGCCAGCAAAGGCATTCTGTTTTACAGCTTTTTGTTCGGCTGTCATTCATTTCTAAGTTACGGAATGGGGAGAATAAGTATTTCATAAATTCTTCTTTGTAATGATACATTTTTGAAAAGAGATTAAAAAACCTAGTGATGATTTCTAAATCTAGATATCATAAGGCTTATCAAAAGATAGGTATTTCATTTAGGAAGTGGATTTAGGAAAATAATGTTAGCAATAAATGTTATAGTTCTAATTTCACAATGCAGAGAAGTGATATGGAAACACAGAAATAAAATTACGTTTCTCTTTTATAGCGAGTCAGAGAAACCAATTTCTCTCCAAGATGTCTTTAGCCTGATTGACCTTTGTTATTTAATAGCATGACCCCAATATCAAATCTAGCAAGGCGTTCTCATGCTGCGCTTGTGAGACTATCAACACTCACCTTTACATTTCCAGAGGTTTATTTGTTGGATATAAAAATAAACTAGCTCTCCAACATTATTATTTATTCATTTTAATAATCTATATCAGGAACACAATGCAGGAGTTGGAGTTCAAGAGGGCTCTCAGCTAACAAAATTGAAGTTCACAGACATTATCCTTCTTCAACTGACTATCAGATTTTTAGAATAAAGACCGAGTGAGCCTGGCTTTCAGGCCAGAGTACTTTTCCATGTTCAAAACAGGTTGCCTTCTCATGAGGCACACCTGAACAAAAAGTATTCACTAACTAATAGAATATGATACAAAAGGAATTAGAGTGCATAATACAAATTCCCTGAACTTGTATTATATTGTAACATATTTTCTTATTTTTATGTCCCACTAGCATGTGAGCTCTTTGAAATAAAAAATCTAATGCATGTTTATAGTCTCAGTGACCAGCATTGTTGAATAAGTTTATAAATTCACAGATATATGTTTATAAATACTGCACAGAGGGAAAGAAAAGGCAACCAACACCAGACCAGGCTATAAGATTTACATGTAATATTTTAGTTCTAATTGTTTCTCTCACAGAAAATGTATAAAACTGGTTTTTATTATATGTCCTAATAGATGAAATTTAGAAAGATTAATAATTAAAGGAGTTAAATTATTCTTTGAAAGTCACATAACCATTAAACCAGTATTCAACCTCAGGTTTGGCTGATTCAAAGTTCATAACTCCTTCTAAAATATAATAACTTGAAGTAATAGTGATAGATACTTATTCTCTCCAAACTTCTAAATTAAGTTTTATTCATATAATACATCATTTTTCTTTATAACAATTCTAAATAAATAGGCACTATTCTTAGCAACATTTACAGATTTTAAAATAGAATTTAAAAGTTTAAATAACTGTTCAGTGTCATATAGATTGGCAAATGCCACACTGGGAACTATGTTTAAATAATTATCTTCATTTTCTTCTTATTTATTAAGGTGACACTGGTTAATAGTTACATAGGTTCCAAGTGTGCAATTCTATAGTACGAGGGGGACCCCCCGAAAAAACAAAATTATATTCAGGATGGTGGGCCACTTGTAGTACAGGCTTCCCTTACTAGGTGAGTGTTCTAGGAATCCATCTGTATCAGTGTACTAGCTGGTGTTGTTGTGAGAGGCTGTATCTGGATTAAGTGAGTTTTTAAAAGACTCTTTCAGTGCATTTGCCCAATACATGATGGATGATTTATGAGTGTAGCTGCCTATACCACACTGAGTTTTCAGCAGTTTTGGACCAACAATGGCCTGACTCCCATGCCCTACCTTCCTAATTCACCTGATCTTGCCCCAAGTGACTATTTTTTGTTACCCTGGATGAAAAAATTCCTCAAAGGGAAATGTTTTGCTGAAGTGGAACAGATGAAACAAAAAATGGCAGAAGCACTAAAAGGCATCAAAATTAATGAGTTAAAAAACTGTCTTGAGCAGTGGAAAAAATCTCTCAATAGGGGTTTGCATCAAATGGAGAGGGCTTTGAAAGTAACTAGAAAAATGAGATGAATGTAATATAACGACAATAAAAAATAAATTAAAAAAGAATAAATGTATCATATGTACAAAATTTTTAATAAATAAATTCTGTTATTTGGAATTGTGGCCCCATACGTCTTCTCTATATCGCATTGTGTGTTTACCAAAATCAAACCTCTTTTCATCACCATGTATTTGACACCATTTTTTTTTTTTAGTACTTTCCCTCTTCCCCTTCCCTTCTGGTAACCACCATACTGTTGTAGGTGTTTATAAGTATTTTGTGTGTTTGTCTTGTTTGCTCATTTGTTGTTTCAGTTTTATATTCCACATGAGTGATGTCATATTGTTCTTGACTTTTTCTGTCAGACTAATTTGGCTTAGTATGACATGGTCAAGATCCAAATAAGCTGTTGCAAATGGAAGTATTTTATCTTTTTTTGTGACTGAATGACATTCCACTGTATATAAGTACCACATCTTTAATCAATTATCTATCAAAGACCACTTTGGTTGTTTACATGTCTTGGTCAATGTAAATAATGCCATAATGGACTACATAAGTCTTTATGAATAAATGTTTTCAAGTTTTTAGGGTAGATATCAAAAGATGGGTTGCTTGGTCATGTGGTAATTTTATTCTTAATATTTTGAGGAACTCTCATGTTCTGTTTTCCATAATGACTGCACCTGTTTATATTCCCATCAGCAATGAATGAGTGTTCCTTCTTCTCCACAAACTCTCCAACACTTATTATTACTTGTCTTGTTGATTATAGCCATTCTAACAGATATGAAGTAGTATCTCTATGTAGCTTTGATTTACATTTCTCTAATAACTAATGAAGTTGAGCATGTTTTCATATATTGGTGAGCCATTTGTATATATTCTTGGGGAAGTGTATATCAAGTCCTCTGCTTATTTTTAAATTTCTTTTTCTTGTTGAATTGTATGAGTTCCTTATATTTTGGACATTAACCCCTAGTTGGAGAAGTTTGAAAATGTCTTCTCCCATTCAGTTAGTTGTCTTTTTGTTTTATTTTTTTATTTTTTATTTTTTATTTTTATTTATTTTTTAAAAAGATTTTATTTCATTATTTTTAGAAAGAGGGGAAGTGAGAGAGGCAGAGGGAGAGAGACATCAATGTATGGTTGTGTTTCACCTGCCTCCAGCCACAGACCTGACTGGAGTCCTGGTTTGCAACCTGGTTATGTGCCCTGGCTGGGAAATCGAACCTGCGACCTTTGGGTTCGCAGGCTAGTGCCTTAGCCACTGTGCTACCAGCCAGGGCTCTTTTTGTTTTATTGATAAATTATTTTGCTTTTACCTCCCCTGCCTTTGAGCTCAAATTCATAAAGTCCTCTCTAAGACCAAGGTCCTTATGTTAAATATCTGTGTTTTCTTCTATGTAATTTATTTCAGGTCTTATATTTAGAATTAATTTTAGTATATGATGATAGCTGTCTAGTTTCATTCTTAACATATAGCTTTACAATTATTCCAGCATCATTTATAGAAAATGCTTTCTTTTCTTTACTGTCATTTGGGCTTCTTTGTCAATAATTATTTACACAAATACATGTGGGTTTATTTCTGGGCATTCAATCCTGTTCCATTAGTCTGTGTGTCTAGAGTTTAGGTCTGTGGATATTGATGTGATCTGCTGAGGCAGGCCACAATTTTTCTTACACATTACACATAATCATGGTAATAGCTATATTATTTGTTGGGTACAAGATGTTTTGCCAGGTGTTTCATTTCATTATTTTATCATTAATTTTTATTTATTTTTAATTAAAAATAAAGATTTTATTTATTATTTTTAGAGAGAGGGGAAAGAAGAGAGGCAGAGAGGGAGAGAGACATCTATGTATGGTTGCCTTTCACCTGCCTCCAGCCACAGATCTGGCTGGAGACCTGGCTTGCAACCTGGTTATGTGCCCTGGCTGAGGAATCGAACCAGCAACCTTTGGGTTCACAGGCCAGCACCTTATTCACTGTGCTACCAGCCAGGGCTTATCACTAATTTTTAAAGTCAAGAAAAGTTATTCCCATTTTATAGATGTAAAAACTAAGAATTTAAGTGCCTACTGCTTCAATTATCTAAGTGTTAGAATTCAACTTTTATCTGAGATTATTTTCTTCTTAAATTCATGTGGACTCTTCTAAAACAACAAAAGTGCCTTAGTGTACCAAGTCTGTCAATAATTCACTATTTTTAGACATTAGTGGAATTATCCAATCATCAGTATTATATGAGATTTAGAAGAATTTTGTTGTTCTGGAAGATGCCTTGAGTACCTGAAGAAACTCTGATGTTCCTTGCCTGCATTTCAGAATTACTGTGCCTTTTTCCTTTGAAATGTATTAAAGGAGGTAGTACATCAATTTCCATTTATTTTTCTTCAGGCATATACTGAGCCCACTGAAAGAATGCAGAGAGTGGTACTGTCTTAGAAATAAGCTGGGTAAAAACAAAGGCCTTTTTATCTCATGTAATCTACACTTCAATGGCTTCAGCAGCATTCAAAAGAGCTTTAAATCAAATGACACTTGTCATTTCTGGTCAATAGCAGAGTTGATTTCAAATGGCTGAGATTATAATTCAGATCATACAGCAGCTACTATGCCCTGCAACTGAAGCTGGTTGAACTGCATAATTTCCAGGGGACACATACCGGGTATTCTTGCTGGAGTACTGAAGTGATTTTCCTATACAACGTGACGCATGGTTCTCACAAAGAATCAACCGACCATCCCAAAGTCAATTAAAAAATGGTAAGATTAACATTTTATAGGATAGTCTTTGGTTGAATAATACATTTACAAGTTTGAAGTATATGCTCTACCTGAAATAAAAAATAAAAGGTAATAAATTGAAAAGCAAACTAGTTCTTGAACTAGATTTTGAAGATATAGATAGTGCCTTCTAACTTTCTGAAAAGTTGGAAGAGGATTAGAAGGAGGGAAAGCACTAGGGGGATGACCTAATTTGTTTACTTACTATTACTGTGTGAGTAATAAAAAAACGACCTTTGGTTTACTTGCTGGGCTATTTCATTATGTAGTCATATAAAACAATAGAGTAGGACTTGTCAGTGTTTTCCCTGTGGACACTGAAACTAGTAAGACTGCTTGACTGTCACCAATGGGAATCAAATTGCTTTCTATAATACTAGTTCTAATAAAATCTTGAATCAGATTCAACCTCTTTGAGCAACAAGGGTATAAGGATTAATATTTGTTATTTTAAATTTACTTCTAAACATCTTGAATGTTGGATTAACTTTTTAACAAACTCTACTACTTACTTTCTTCTTTAAAAGAGAAAGTGATAGTTTCCAGAGGTCCTCTATTTTACTAGAGACCTACACTGAATAATATACATTTATAAAGAGAGAAATTACTTGCATACTAGAGCCACTCTCTTAATCCTCTGTAGCACTCATAATTTCCTTCCTAAAACATATTCTATTCTTTAGGATTGTTTGTCTGGTAATAGTTGCTGTTCTGATTGTTCATTACTACATAAATAAATCATAATTACTATAACATGAAATTACACTGTGCTTAGGTTGTTAGGGGAAAGTGCTCTTTTCCAGATATTTGCTGAGACCACTGAACTAGGGACTGATAGATTCATTTTTACATTATATACTTATATTGATTACAAGTTGGCAATTACTGATGAACATGAACATAGCTGGGGCTGAGAACCAGGAGCCTAGGTTTCCATTTGCATGACTTCCTGCCAACGGCTGGGTCCACAGCAATGGGGGGCTGGGCTCTCAGAGCAACTATCTTCAGCAGCAGCAAATGGCAGCTACAAGTTTCTTAAGGCTCAGAACTGGTGTAACATCAAATCCACTATATTCTATTGCTCAATCACAGAGATGAAGTCCAGCTTGATGTGATATGGACTCCATATCTTAATAGGAGCAGTATCAAAGATTTTCTAGACCATATTTTACAATGACCAAAACTTATTTACATTTTAAAAAATATGCATACATTTACTCCCTCCGAAGATATCTACAAAGTCCCATCTTAGAACAACAGGCTCAGTCTTGAGATACAGAAGCTCATCATCTCAGTCAAGTCCACATACAAACAAACATCCTTGAATTTAGTTCTTTGGGAATAAATCTCATGTTTCTTTTTAATCTGAAGTCCTGTGAACTAGAGAGATAAGTGATTTTCAACCCCATCTTTCCACATACATGTCCCACATATAATGGTGGTGATTCAGCATAGGGTCACTGTAATAGACATTCTATTTCAAAAAGGAAGACAAAAGGTAGGCAGTAGCCATCGTCCATATTTATTCCGAAATCCTGTTCTTTGATTGGTCTACTGCTTCTTCCTGAAAATGATTCCCCACAGCTCTCTTGTCTCTTGTCTCTTCCCCATAGCCCTCTTGTCTCTATCTTCTGGAGTCTTGTTTTTATTCTCTGAATTATCATTCATATTTTATAAAATATAGACTTATTTGAAGCTGAGCAGTTTTCATTTTCTGCTCTTTTTCATTGAGATATGGAAATCCAATGTTCTCTTAATTTTGTATCAAATCTGTTGCTTTAAGTTCAAGTTAATGGAGCTTCCACCAGAACAGTTAACTTAAAAACAAATTAATAATTAACAAAAAGTAATCTATTCAATAAATAATGCTGGAAGAATTGTATAAATGTGCAAAAATAATACTAGACTACCTTTTTACATCATACACAAAAATAAATTAAAAATGCATTGAAGACTTAAGTGTTAGATACAAAACCATAAAAATACTGAAAGAAAACATAGGCAGTAAAATCTCAGACATTACTCATTGCAATATTTCTCTGATATATCTCCTTAGGCAAAGAAGACAAAAGAAAAAGTAAACAAGTGAGACTACATCACTTGTTGAAAGATTTTTTCAGCAGGGGAGAGTAGTTGGGGGAAAATGGGATAAATGTAATACAACAATAAAATAAAAAAGAGTTTTAAAAAATATTTTGTTATTTTTAGAGAGTGGAAGGGAAAGAGGCAGAGAGAGAGAGAGAGAGACATCAATGTATGATGGCCTTTCACCTGCCTCGAGCTACAGATCTGGCTGGAGACCTGGCTTGCAACCTGGTGATGTGCCCTGGCTGAGAATCAAATCAGCATCCTTTGAGTTCACAGGCCAGTGCTTTATCCACTGTGCCATCAACCAGGGCTAAAAAAAATTTTTTTCTAAGTAAAAGATTTTTCACAGCAAAAGAAACCATAAAAAAATGATAACCCACTGAATAGGAGAATATATTCACCAATGAATATCTGATAAGGGTTTAATATTCAAAATTATAAAGAACTTGTAAAACTCAACACAGAAAACAAACATTCCAATGACAAATATGGGCAAAGGATCTGAATAGCCACTTATTCAAAAAAGACATATAGCTTGCCAACAGACATATAAAAAGATGCTCAATGTCACGAATCATCAGAAAAATATAAAAACCACAATGGAATACAACTTCACACTTGTCAGAATGACTGACGTAAATAAATCAACAAATAATTTCTGGCAAGGATATGGAGAAAAAGGAACCCTCATGCACTGTGGGTCAGAATGCAAAGCAGTACGGAAATACCTCAAAAAATAAAAAATGAAACTGCCATATGACCCAGTCATTTTCCTTTTGGAAATATGTCCAAAGGAACAAGAAATATTAATTTGAAGAACATATGCACCCCTATGTTTATTGTAGTATTATTTACAATAGCCAAGATTTGGAAGCAGCCCAAGTTCTCATCAGTAGACAAGTGGGTAAAAAAGCTGTGGTATATTTACACAAAGGAATACTATTCAGTCATAAAAAAAGAAGGAAATTTTATCCTTTGTAACAGCATGGATAGACCTGGAGAGTATTATGCTGAGTGAAATAAGCCAGTCAGAGAAAGGCAGCTACTATTTGATTTTATTTATATGTGGAATCTAATGAACAAAATAACCTAATGAATGAAATAGACTCATAGATACACAGAATAGACTTACAGCTGACAGAGGGGAGGAACATTACACGGCTGGGTGAAAAACGTAAAGGGATTAAGCAAAGAAAATCATCTCATAGACACAGACAGCAGTGATTATTACAGGGAAGGCAGGTTAGGGGGAAGTAGAAGAGAGTAAAGGGGGCATAAATAGTGATGAGAGGAAAGTTGACTTGGGAGGATAAGCACAATACAATATACAGATGATGTAATGTGGAATTACAAGGTTTTATGTATTGAAATATCTTAACTATAGCTATGGAAGCTTGAGGATTTTCATAGTTTCCCATATCCTCATTGAAATATTAAGCGTAACATCTATCGTGTTAAAGAACCAGATATTACTATTCTTATCTCATCCAAAACTAAAACACTGCAAACTAAATCAATAACTGCTCTAATTGCCAGTGAGGCTAAATTGCATATTGAAAGATACAAAATGGCCTGGTGTGCAAGTCAGCTTGCATTATAAGCTTCTAAAATTTCAGGTTTTGAGGTATTTACTAGGATTTTTGGCCTTAACCTTGATGCTTCCTTCAGTAGGCACATTTGTAGTGATTTGGACCACTGATAATGGATGAAAATCCCTCCTTCCTTTCCCCTTCTCTTTAATCTTCTCAGATTAGACATTCCTCAGACAGAGGAATGACATGTTTTGTCCTTAGCTAAATTTTCAGAGAACCAGGGATCAAAGGGCCTATGGTACCATTAGGTCCACCACAACAGTAAATTTAAATTTGAGAGACATTATCTTAATCCCAAAAGGCCAAATTTACATCTTGATTTATAGAAGTTAGTGATGATTATGAAAGCATAGAATAGTATTCTTTCTCTTCAGGATTGTATTTTTAAGAAATCTCAGGGCCCCTTTCTAGCTGTGGTTTTCATCCTTTCTGCATTTGAGGAAAATAGTTGAAAACTTAAAACTATGAAACTTTTCACCACAATACAGGATAATAATAATAGCACACAAAATTCAAAACAAGTATAAATGAGGCTGGAATGATTTCAAGAGAAACAATAATTAAAAAATGTTGGACTGTATGTTTTTATTCTAGAGTCTGTAAAAGTGCCAGTCTGGCAGTTAACAGAAGCCAGTATTCCATTTTAATTATTCACTAAAAAAATCAATAATTATCACTATTTTCAACCCTTTGTTTGATGAGAGCTGCCACTTCCATGAGTTCACTTTAAAAAACAATTAGTAGTCAAAGTTCTTGTATATAACCATAAACATTTTTTTTGGAGAGGGGTCAGGTTATTGGCCGAAACTTGTTTTGTTTCTTTCTTTAACTCATATTTTGTCTTAAGTAAATCACCAAACAAGTTGTATCTTCAGTTATAGTTTAAAAATACTGTATTCTTACTAAAATATGCAGCATACCTGTAATGTGTTCGCAGCAAACCAGAGCAATGAGACACAATGTCTGAAAACTCTAGGAAATATCTCAACAAATCTTATAAAAAAAGAACCCTAAGTTCATATTTAAGAAAGAAAACTAGTAAGCCTTAGAAAAATATGAGAATGAAAGGTGACAATGGAATGTTTTATTTGGATTAGTTTTTTGATGGTGGTGGTGGTTTTCAACTTTAAGATGGGAAAGATGAAGGGGACAGAGGGGAGGAAAAAAGGGGATGGATGTAATACAACAACAATAAAATTTTTTTAAAAAAGAAGGGAAAGATGATAAGGAAGCCAAAATTACATTGGAAAGCAAAAGCAAAAATAAAATTTATTTTAATTTTTTAATTTTATTTGTTATAATTATTGGTGTTTGCCTTTCCAATTATGTGAGAGTTGAACAGAATAAGAGCAAGTCATTTTTAGCCACTTATAAGAATGTATTTCTACCAGTGTGATTTCCCCTCCAGCTGTCAAAAGCTGAGAGAATATATTCCCTCTGTGTAAATTTAAGAATCCTGGCGATAACATGAATGGATGACAGTAAATAACATTGCCATCTGCACGAAAATGGAATTTCTGATGTCTTGTTTTTCATTGCTATCTGTAGTGTATCTCTCCTTAAGATAATATTTCATCAAACTTACCATGAAAATAATAATTTTGCCATGATTTGTTTATGGCATACAATTCTATGGGTTGGATTGAGTTTCTGTTGTTTTAATAAACACAAAATTGATTTTAGTGTATCATTTGTAACTCTTCAAAAATACTTTTCCAAAATAAATAATTTTATTTACTTATTTATTTTTCAATGGCAGTTGACATTCAATATCACATTAGCTTCAGGTGTATGACAATAGTGGTTAGACATTTAAATAATTTATGAAGTGCCCCGAATAAACACTTTTAAAAATTTTGAAGTTTAAAGCCACAAAAATTTCCCAGTATAACATCAGGTAAAGTAATGCATTTTCTTTTCTCGACAACTTTGATGAAAAACAGGATTCCCAGGGAAACCAAGATAGTATGCACATTTCTACTCAGATGAAGTTACAATTTCTCCTAAAGACATTTTCTGAGAAGAAAACAAAATGTTTAACCACTGCCTATCTTCACATAGGTTAGAAGACTATTGGAGACCTAATGTCCTATTTAATTAAAATGTACTTTGATATTAATAATTCTAGGGGTTTTTCAAACATAACACATTATTAAACTGGATACCTTCTAGAGATAAAATTCAAAGAATAGCATCTGTATGCTTAATATTGAATTTATATTCATATTTCATATTCATAATTCATATCACAAATCCATATTTTATAGGATATGACAGAATCAATGAGGATTATTGGCCATGAAAGTGATTTATAAAGTGAAGGGAAAAGTATATTGTTAACATAGGGGAAAAGTATGCAAATCTGATTTCTAGAACTTAGTTGTATGAATCTTGAACAAATTATTTAAACCTTAGTCAGTGTCTTCATCTGTAAAACGGGCACAATAGTAGTACCTTTCTAATGAGTTTTTTATGGAAATGAATGTAAACATTTATAAAGTGCTGAGATGAGGTCTAGTATACAGTAAAAGCTACATGAGTATCTGTTAGGTGAAATAGAAAAATGGGGCCAAATGAATTGGGGTAAAAAAAACATTTCTCTTCATTTCAAAATATTTTTAATGACGTCTCTAAAATTAAGCATTGCATTGGTCTCCATGGGTAAAAAAATGTCATTAATTAGAAAATGAGTGCATGCAATAAGAACAAGTTTAAGTGGATTCTTTATAATTGAACATTCTTCAGGTTGAAATAGAATTAAAAACATATTGCATTTACATACCAAGTGGGGTAAACAATGAAACAAATACAAGTACCAAAGGTAGGGCAAAGGTAGGGTGTCATAGTAAATAATGCTCATTCTCAAAGGTCAAAATGTAAAGTTTGATGCCCTCATTCTTCTTGCTTGATTAATTAGTCTTTCTCCCCTGATCATATGTTAGTAATACTTAGGATACTAGATTACTTCCAAATCAGTTTATAAAGATAAATTGGCCTATAGAAAATAATCTTGGGGATTTTCCAAATTATTTCTTAGATAAATGATAGAAAAAGTATTTTTTTGCAAATAAGAAAACAATAGTTTGATCTGCCACTTATCTTAGAGTAAGGACAGAGGTTACCTTTTGACCCAGCAATCCTACTTCTTAGAATAACTATATCCAAATAAACTGGAAACATTAATTCAGAAGAATACATGCAACCTTATGTTCACTACAGTGTTGTTTAATAGCCAAGATCTGGAAACAGTCTAAGTGCCCACCATCATTAGATGAGTGGATAAAAAAAACTATGGACCATTTACATAATGGAATACTACTTAGCTGTAAAAAAGAAGAAAATCTTACCTCTTGGGACAACATAGATGGACCTGGAAATTATTATACTAAGTGAAATAAGCCAGTTAGAGAAAGACAAATACCATATGATCTCACTTATATGTGGAATCTAATAAAATAATTTAACCAAGAAAATAGAGATAGAAGCATAGATGCACAGAACAGACTGACAGCTGTCAGAGGAAAGGGGGGTTGTGGGGCTGGGTGAAAAAAAGAGAAGGGATTAAGCCAAAAAACAAAAACAAAAACAAAAACAAACCAAAAACCCTCACACAGACAACAGTATAGTGATAGCCAGAGGAAAAAGGAGGGGATGAAAATAGGCAGAGGGAGGATAAATGGGGACAGAAAGAGACTTGCGTTTGGGTGGTAAGTGCACAGTGCGGTGTGAAGATGATGTTTTATTAAGTTGTATACTTGAAACGTATATGGTTTTACTAACCAAAGCCACCCCAATAAATTCAATTAAAAGGTATGTCTATTCAAGTTATAAGTACTCCCTAGAGATATATAATCACTACCTAGAAGAACAAATCCTTGATAGGGCAGCAACTACACAGCCTGTGTCATGAGGCTGACGCTGGAATTGTGAGCCACTGTGGAGCACTGGGAAGAATTGATGATCAAGGGGCAGAATGATTTGAAACTTGGAGTGCCTAACGTTTGACAATGACCAAATTAAAACTGGCCTCCATGAGCAGAAGGGGCACTTAAACTCCTAAACTCCTGGAGCTGAGCATTCTCAGCTGTGCCTACAGAGGGGAAGAAAATGACTCTCACTTTAATGCATCAGAATCACCAAGAGAGATTGAAAAACAATTTGTTAAGATCCACTTCCAGGGTATCTGATTCAGTAGGTCTGAGGTGGAGCCTAAGTGTTTGCATGTCTAACAAGTGACCTGGTGTTTGCTGATAGTGCCGGTCAACCTTTGAGAAGCACTGGATTAAAGTCCTTTTGCCAAAGTGTTGTTTAATGGACCCACTACCACAGGTCTTCTGGGAAAAAACAAACCAGAAAATTTTTTTTTTTACAGTTATCAAAGCTATGAAACTCTGAATAGAAAAAATATCTTTGCATAATTTATCATCTGCTAATATATAAAATTTTAATTTCAAAATATGATATATAGTATACCCTGGCTTACAAATCCTTTCATCATGGAATTATTTTTCTGAGGGCTATCTATTTATATCTCTCAGATCTAGCTTTTATGGAACACACTCAAGGGTATTTTTAAAGGGATGATTTTAAGGTTGCTTTCAGGTCATATACTCTAATGAGATTCAGAATTCCTTTGTAGTCTTGGAAAGTGTCTGATAAAGGACATATGGTTAGGTAGGAAATTACAAACTATCTCAGGGGAGCACCTGATTTTGTTACATCAATGGATACTGATTAATTGCTTCCCGATGTTCCATGTATAGTCTGACCATCTCACGGGATAATTATAGTGAAACTCATGACAGAATTTAAATTTCTTTCACTCCTGACTGATTTTCCAGCCTCATCTTTCACCATTTTTTAATCTGAACTTTCTGTTCCTGCCAAATTGAACTATTACTTTTCCCTGAACATCCCATACTCTTAAATCTTGTCTGCCTTTGTGTAAGATCCTTCTTTCTCCTTAGCCTGCAATCTCCCTTCTCCTACCCACTTTATCTGCTGGTGAGTCTACATTCCTTCCACCTCTCCTTCTTCTAAAAGTCATCTGCCCTGACTGGTGTAGCTCAGTGGGTTGGGTGTTGTCCTGCAAACCAAATGGTCACCAGTTCGATTCCTGGTCAGGTTACATGTCTGGGTTCTAAGCCTTGCACATTGATGTTTCTTGCCTTCTTTCTCCCTCCCTCCCCCTTTCTCTAAAAAAAATTAATAAAAAAATGTTATTTGTTTTCTGAAGCTTTTCCTCACCCAATCTATTTAGCTCCCTACCCCACTATATTATACTCTAAGAATTTGTTTGTCTGTTTGTATCCTAAGTTTCCCTAAGGGCAATACATGAAAGTATCTGTTACTCTATATTTTTTACAACTAGCACACTGCCCAAATATTATAAGTTTTTTGGTGGGTTAGTCTGTTACAGATTCATTGCTATACAAACAGAATTTTTGAGAATGTATTCAAAGCAGCTGGAATTTATTTATTTGTTATAGTAGGCTGAATAATAGCCTCACAATGATGCCAACATCCAAATTTCCAAGATGTGTGAATGTTACTGTACATGGTACAAAATACTTTGACTAAGTGACCATGTTTGGAGGGGGAAATTATCGTAGATTATTCAACTGGACTCAATGTAATTACAATGGTTCTTATTAGAGGAAGGAAGAGGGAGATTTGACTATAGCACTGGCATATCAGAGTTGTGTCATTTGAGGAAGATGTGGCCAGCTCTTACTGAGTTTGAAAATGGAGAAAGAGACTGCAAGCCAAGGAATGCAGGTGCCCTCTAGGAATCAGGAAAGGCCAAGAATTAGAACCACCCCCTAATGCCTGCAAAAAGAATGCAGTCCTGAAGAGCCATTTTAGATTTCTGAGCTATAACATAATAATGTTACTTTAAGCCACCAAATTGATGGCAATTTGTTACAGCAGCAATGGTAAAAGAGTAAACTGATGGGGAAAATATTACAAAACATATGTCTACATCCTCTAAAGAATTAATATCCCCCAAAGAATCGTATATTCTAAATTCTGTCATCAAAATTATTATAAAAATAGTGTCAGAAGATATTTATTCACTTGTTACTGTGTCAAATGCTTTATATGCATTAACTATCTGAAGTAACATATCCAGTATCTTTATTTATTGATGAAGAAAATAAAGCAGTTATTTTAAGTAAAGTGTACCTGATCATACATTACTAAGTGGTTGAAAAATACTTTGAATTAGGTATGTGTGTTCCAAACCATTATGCTATTTATCACTGCAACATATGACAACATGACTTTCATCAAAATTAAGGACAAGATGATCACTACAATGATGTTCAACTGGTAGTACTATGGTTCCATGTAATACTGAGCAGAAATGTGGGGCAACTTTATTTTTTTTTAAAGATTTTATTTATTATTTTCAGAGAGAAGGGCAGGGAGGGAGGGAGAAAGGGAGAGAAGCATCAATGTATGGTGGCCTTTCACCTGCCTCCAGCTATGGACCTGGCTGGAGACCTAGCTTGCAACATTATGTGCCCTGGCTGGGAATTGAATCAGTGACCTTTGAGTTCACAGGCCAGCACCTATTTACTGAGCCACTCTAACCAGGGTCATAGGGCAGCTTTTAAGACAGATTTTTTTAGGATGGTCCAGTGAGCAAGCCAACTCTTTTTTTCAGTCATTTCTGTAATACTTAGTATGTATCCATATGGGGATTTCATATAATGCAGTCTTAAGAAGTTTAGTGAATTCTACATGCCTGGAGCACTGACTTATTTTGAATACAATCTTGCCATTTCCTTGCGTTATCTATATAAACAATTTTCAGCACTCTTAAAAGTGTAAATTCTATGATGACCCTTAATAATATTTATGGTTAGAAGACATGTATTTGAAAGCAAATATTTAAAGTGACTAAAGAAGTACAATTGATAAAAACATTAAAATAAAATTATTACCTAGCACAGTGTCTGAAACAGTTATTAATTAACTAAAGCAATCTGAAATATTAGGCAAAGTAACTCCTTTTCTTTTCTCTATTTTATATGCATACTTACAGCTTCCCCAAGCACATGAGGCATGTTTATGCTACCAGAATAAACTGTTCTATATATTATTCTTCAATTTTTTGTATATTGGTGTTTGTTGCTCATTTGCAGTTTTTGTCTGATTTTCCTTAATACTATAGTGTGAACTTTTTCTTAGTACACATAGGTCTGCTTTATTTTTTAAAGCATTGCTTTGTAGAATGTAATATGAATGTACTACTATTTAACCAGTCTCATTCTGATGGAGGTTCATATTGACTTCATTTTTATTGCTAATAAAAATAATGCTATTCCAAAATACTGTAATATGTCATTACTCACTTGAGTGATAATGTTCATAAAGTAGACCCCTTGAAGTGGAATTCCTGATTCAGATTTATGCACACAAAATTTCTTGACAGATTTTTAAAGGCATCTTAACAACAAAAACTTTCTATGGAATATAAATAATTTATATTCACACCAAAATTTATAGGAGTTTCTTTTCCCCCATACTCTTATGGTTCTGGGTGTGAAAAAAATTGTAGTTTTCTAATGAGATTAATTTCACATAAATGATAGTGTTTTCTAGATCTCCAGATTCATTAAAGAAATACAAAAATACTGACGAAATAAAAGATGTGGTATTTTCATGTTTCTGTTGTTATCAGGGAAAATATCCCTAGTGAGTTTCTACTTGCTTAACATGTATTGCTGTCTAAGTACAAAATATTGTATGTTTAACCTACAGGGTCAAGCTGTAGTACTCAAATATGGAGAACTTTCAAAATCCAGTAGGCCAAGCCATGGATATGGCTGAATTTGTTTGGTGAGAGGTCCTAGTCATCATTTTGAAAAGTATATTGTGTCTAGGGTAGTTGGAGTAAAGACATTAAACATTTCAGAAGCACGTCTGAGGTTAGAAATAAAGGAGCTCGTGTGGCTTATATACTGTTTCTACAGGGTTTTATTTCTGTTGCAACAGAAATGCTGTCATTCAACAATAAACTTCTGTGAAGATGATAAAAGAGCAGCCTCTCTGGTAACTTAAATCTGGGTTTCAAAGCTTCAGTGTATATATTCGGGGGATTGACAGTTGATTAATTTCTGTGAATGCGGGAGGAGACTCAGAGGCATTGGAGGCTGCCACTAGCTATAAATGCCAGCTTTGGGGACAGGCTGGCACATCTCAGCTCCAGGCCATGGCTCCTGAGGCATCTCAGAGCAGTTGTAGCACTTCCTTTGTGGAGACTGCCTCAGAACAAACAACCATTTTTAAAAAGCCCAAGAACTGCCATACATGTGGAGAAACATAACTACAGGCAGCTACCAAAGGCAAACAATATATCTGGGAAACATTTGGAAGTTATACCTACGTGTCTTTATTTCTGAGGGCAGGCTTGAAAAAGAGTGCCTCAAAATTCTGAGGAAAAGCAGAAAGGTATCTCTTACGTCAGGTACCAAACAAATCATGTCATAAAGAGAACAGATGCCCTGAACTCTGAGAAAAATTATATATGAATAAGAATAATAGCTTCCATGATCATATTCTATATCTTGCAAACACCTGTCCCAATCATATTATATATATGTATATATATACACACACATACATATGTATCAAACACTATATAATAGTGTCATATATGTATATATAGTGCTTGATATATAGTGTCTGATATATGGGAGAGGTCTGTCCCAAAAGTATTAGCAGCACAAACTGTTTTAATTATATTGACATGGGCTCTATACTTTTGGGACAGACCTCATACATGTATATGTAATATTTTATATACATATGTAATAGTTGATATATGTATCATCACTGGTACTCTTTCTAATGAAATACCGATAGACTATATATTTATTTACTAGGGCAATGAGAACTCAGCTGCTCAAGGCCAGTGTGTGAGTTCTTCAGGCTTCCTTTGAAGAATGTATGTCTTTCCCTTCAAAAATTCATCAGCATATTCTTGTGGCATTTACACTGCAAATATGAGTAGCCCTGGAATACTCTCTACACCTCATAGAAATCCTTGGTTGAATGATATTTCTGTATCTTTCAGGATTCTACTGAAGTTGGCAAAGTGGGACATACCTGAATTTTATTTTTATTGAGCATATACTATGTTGAGAGTGCATGTTACTCAGAAGATCCTAATAAAGAAGACATGGTATCTGCCCTGAAATTAGATAGAATCAAATTGAGACAAACCAGATGCATTTGTAAAAAAATAGAAAACTTAATGCAGGCTGAAATTCAGTGCCAAAAATAGATGGTGCTTTGTAATTACTTCAGGTACGTCAGTTAGTTAAAAACACACTCAAGTCTGAACTCTGGAGTTCAGAAACTTGTGAGTAGTCAATTTTATCTAGTGTGGTTCTAAGATCCTATACCATTAGGATTTTTAAAGAATATTACATTTTTAGAGTACAAGTGATAAAATTAATGACATGAGGGTATGAAGAACATGTTGAAAGGAAACATGGCATATTTGTGGCAGAATGAGGTTACACACCAGACTTCTTGATTTCTAGTTCCACATAAATATATTAATTAGTATTTTCTAAACACAATTACCATTGTTATTGTTGTTACTTGCTTTGCTTTGCTTTGAGCCTCTGATGTCAAAATCTAGCAGGTTAAAAGATAAATATCCACTGAACAGACAGGCAGATGACCGAATGAGTCTGCATTTCTGGTTCATGTTCCATCCTACCACTTATTCTGTGGCATTGAGCCACAAACTGCCCAATGCATTCTACCTATAAATGTGGGGTAATAATAACTCCAACTAAGTCTTATTGGGAGGATACAGTAAAAATATAAATAACTAACATATAACAAGGCCTGGAATAGAGTAATTGCTCAATGAGCTATTATTATGCTGATCAGTATAGTCTTCTAGCTGCTAAGCTTTCACCAACTGTAGGTCTGTGAATATAAAAAGGAAAATATCTAAAATGGTGATTTTCTTCTAAAACCTGTGGCAAAATTGACTTCTTATTCAGATCACAAAACAGAAGTCTGCAGTTTTAGAATTGCAGATAAGCTTTTACTGACTGTACATCATCAAGAATAGGATGGCTTGGTCAACCCCCAACTTTAACCAGTTTTTTTGATTCATTTTTCCATTTGTAGTTTTGCTAGGTCAGCTGTGTCATTTACTTTTTCCCTTCTTCATTTCAAAGTGTAAGGGTCTATTTAATTTTGTGCCATGAAACCAGAAGTGTTACGAGGAAAAACATGAGACATAGCTACATTACTATTCTGCTCTCTTTCCTTTAAAAGTCTTGTTTGTTGGAAAGGGGATACTTTAAATCTATGTATCACCCACTAAAACCCCAGGGTTTCCTTAAAGATTTCTGTGTTAAACTGTGTAAATAAACCACTGCCCATTCATTTCTTTCCATGACTGCTTATTAAGATTGAACTCTGTCAAATAACTTGGATTGCCTTTGGTGCTTCTACCCACTAGTACTCTAGGACTTCACTGTAGCCTTGCCTTCTGCACAAGCACTCTGGGATCCACCTTCCTCAGCATGGGCTATTCCTTCCGGCCTTTCCTTTCTGTTCTGAAAGTCTGCTTTCTCTTGCCCTAGTAGTCATTTTTCACTGATAAAAAGGCCTTACCTTGCAAGGCTTTGTTTTGAAGAAGCATCTAGGAGCACTGTGGCAGGTCGGTGAGAAAGGCAGCCCTTGGCAAGTGGGTCTTAAAGTTCACACTTCAGGTCACACTGTTTACCACTGCACCATTTCCATTTACTCCATTCCTTTTCAGTACCATCTTCAGCTGCATACAGAACTGTGAAACTCTGTGATCAGTTGCTGACATATCTTTTTGCTACATACATTTGGAATTCTTTAGAAGTATGTAAAACAATAGGACCTAGTGCTATTAGAGGTCAAATTAAATACTTTTTAAGAGATTATCAAGAGAGTGCATGAATCCTCTCAGGTGAAATGTATAAGGTGCACAGTAATTACTAATATTAGGTCTTATTTCTCTCTGTGATCTTCTACCTTCCTTGTTAAACAAGTACAGTTTCGTATTTGCGTACATTTGAACCCAGGTGTGTCTTTCCCAACCCTCCAAGTAAAACCTTTCCATCATTCTAGTTTAAATGTTATTCTTTATGAGAAGCTTTTTCAAATTTTTGTAGTTTTAGCATTTTTCAGTTCCTCTTAGTATCTAACATGTCTACTGTAATTGTATATTCACTTACATGTTTCAGCAATCAGACTGAGGGGTATTTTATTCTTATTCCTAGAGCAGAACCTGGTTCAGATTAAATACTTCAAATGGTTTATAATAGAATAAGAGCTTAAAGAGAACTGTTAATCACTCCATTTTTATATAGGTTGCCATTTTTGTATTTTTTTTCACAATATTTCCCCCAGGAAGCAAATGATAAAACAAACTGTTGTGCACATGGATCTGAGATTATCATATGTGTTTTAAATGAACTACAATTATGATTGGAAATGAAAATGAGGAAAGTTAACAAAAAGTCTATGGGATTGGCAATCCAAATGCTTGGTATTCAGCCTCCGTTTTGCCTTTACTTGCTAGGTGAACTCTTTGGAACCAGAGGTTAAATACTTTGTATAAATTAGGTTACTTTCCATTGTAATTAAAGAACACAAACTGATTTACATAACAAAGGGAAAGTTCCTATTCGTTTAAGTGAAGGATTAGAGAAGAGGTAATTCAGATGCTTAAGGTGCCAACAGGGCTGGTCTGTACAGACATTTTAGCTCTAGCTTTCAGTATAGGGGTCCTCATCAAAATTTCAGCATGGTTCCATCAGCAGCCTCTGCCATCTGCATCCTTGTTCACATTTCTTCCCTTAAAAATCAACAGTCTTATGCTTTACTCTGATTTGTTCAACTTGAGTCATGCGCCAACTGTCAACCCTGGAAGCAATCATTGTGGATTGAGACAGGTTAATAAATTTGCTCTTCATATATATATTATAATTGACTGGCTTGTACCATCCAGGCCCTCACTTGTAGCAGAGTGGATAGGTTAATTCTAATGGAATTCTGTGGTTACTACACTATGGCCAGGGGCTGTAAATAGATGTATAACCTGCTGCCATGATCACAGTATGACTCCCAAATAATTTTATGTGATATACTCTGTATAGTATAACAAAATAGACAGCATTACATATTTTATACTTGAGCACATTGTATAGAAAATGTCTCCTATAATTCACTCATATTAAATAGAGCAGCCAAAATCATTAAGTGTCTGAGAATTATTGCAAGTCTCAAAAATAAAAATACCCTACTTCCTAGGTAGAAGTGCTATCTCTACTTGAAGGTATTATACCTTTTCTCTACATAAATTTGAGGTATTTTAGAAGTATCTAAAGCAATATAATCAGATATATTAGAGATCAGGTTAAGTAATTTTTAAAGAGATTGTAAAGAAATTGGTGAAAGGAAAAATGAGAAGTATGATTTAAAATACTTTAAACTTCACAAAATTAGATGACCCAAGTCACAGGAGCTGTAGAAAAACTTGGATTTATCAGTTTAATACGCACAATTCTGGTATATATACAGTTCTGGGTGTAGCAAATCCCATTCTAGAGACAAGCATTATATTTTATACAATATTGTGTTCAAAGTATCCAAGGGGCAGTGGCTCTATCTTTACTAGAGAAAACTTTTAGTAAATCACTATGTAGATTAAAAGATGTTGAGAAAAGATGATACATCTCATTCAAAATTGTTGTCACTTATTAATAAAATAGCTACATATTAAACTTTGATCATTCATAAAAAACCTAATTCAGAAAGAATATATGTTTTTTCTCTTCTTCCTCTATCTCACCTATGATATGTTTCTGTCAATGGGAGTATTCGGGGTCAGCTACAGACCATAGATTTTAAAATTGAATGACTTGAATATGATCCCATTTTGCCTATTACTAATTTTGTCATAATTGTAACAATGATATCAATTGGTGGTAGAAGAAACAGATATTGAATACAGGTTTGAGGTATATGGGATTTATTGAAAATTTGAATTCTACTATACAGCATAGCTCTGTGTCAATAGTTAATTGGGAATGAAAGCTTTGATTATAGTGTGCAAAGGGAAATAAAGTTGTCTCTGGCTATAGTGCAGAGTAAAAGACCTAGGCCTTGTATAATAAGTTTGGTGAATTCTAATGTGTAGAATCCTGAAAGGTGAGTTAATGAATCTGTTTCATGCTTATATTCAAGCTAGGCACTAGAGAGTCTGAAAGCTCCTCCATCTTTCGGAGGCAAGGACTAGGCTAGAGGTAGACATGGTGATGCATCACTCTGATTTACCTTCAATGACTTGTTTTCAAGGACTTGTTACCCCTTTATGTAAGGTCTGTTGGTTAAGAGCCTTCAACTGCCAACTCTGTCAGGAATTTCCTCAGTTTAGAGAGTCCTTGCTCAATGTCATAGCATGAAGTAATGGGTTCAAGTAGGAGCACAGACTTGTTAATACAAGTCACAGAAACCTCATTTACTAGCTACTATTTTGATGCATGTTCTTTTTTTAAACTCTATGTGCTTCAATTTGCCCATATTTGAAATTGGAATAATGGCAACAATATGATAAAGTTGTAGTACAGAGTAAATTTGATAATACATGGAATCCTGTGAAATAGTGTCTGGCAAATAGATGGAGCTCAGTTACCCACTTACCAACTCTTAAAGATAAAATATATTATGTATTTAAATGTCATTATCTAATTGTAAATATGCTTACTACATAAATTAGGAAGATACTAGACAAGGTATCTGATACTAATAATTTTTTATAAAACTACAACCTTTAAAAAATCTACAGAAGTCAAAAACATGTGTGAACATTTTCAAAGATGGATTTTTTTCCTGTCTACTTGATAATAAATTCTACACTCTTACTGTTCAACTTCAGAGTTCAAAGTATATGACCAGTTTTATTATAAAATACTTTGTATTAATTGAATTAAATTAAAGATATCAGAAAATTATCATATAGCTTACAAAGGAATTTCAGGGGGTCATTTACAAAATTATTGGTTTTTATAAAAATATAGATGCCTAAAGAAAAACTCAGCAGTAAGATAAAGGGTTTCAGATTTTTGAAAACATTGTTTTTCCAGAAGCTATGATTCACTGGTTCTGCCTGTTTGGACAACATCAAATATGTGTTTTTTGACCTTTGTGTAATTTACTTAAACTCAAGCTCAATAGCTTTAAATGCATTTATCATGACAATGCTTCACACAACGGTCAGTGATCTGTGAAGATATACTACACTGTCTGATTAAACCAAAAAAAAAAAAAAAAAAAAAGAAAGAAAGAAAGAAAAAAATCCAAAAAACAACAGTATGAAACAAGTACAATCTCACAGCCTATCAAGTAAATATGGTACCTTAAAAATATATGCATCACTGCCATGACCTTTGTTCTAATTAAACCCCCCTATCAACGGACTCTTTTACTACACACACAAGTCCTTAAATAGCCTTGAACATCAAATAACTTATTATTTAAAATGGCAGCTCTATTGAATACCCACTAGCATGCCATTTTCCTCCCTAAAATTCTGGCAGTTTTCCATAGCAGCTGTGTTCTCACAGCTTCAAATTTTTAAGAAAGATGTCAACGTCAGGTAGAAGACAAGTATGAGAACCCCAGAGGAGCCTCTGAGTCAGAAGACAGAAAAGAGGGAGCGTGTCATGGAGTGGTGTTCTACGTGTGCACACACAGGCCTGTGAACCAAAATGGAGATATGTGACAGGATGTGAAGCTGTCGACTGGAAGCGAGACAGGGTTTGAAAGTTTCGCCATTGTTCATACCACTTTTAAGATTCTTCTTTGAGTTTCATACTTGGTAGATATGTGTTAAACACATAACCATGCACAAAGCACTCTGCTAGTCACTGAGAATACTGGGTTAAGCCAGATAGACATGGATGCTCCCTAACAGAGATTACTCTTAAAGGCATCTAGGAGCAAGAATGGAGAGCAGTATAGGTTCAAGTATAGCAAGGTAATTGGAGACATCTAATAACTGGCAGTGACTTCTTATAATGAACATGAAAAATAGAGAACTCAGTGAACAGTGCTTATAGCTCATAGAAGGTGCTGCAATAGTTAAAGCCTTTCGAATAAGTAAATGAGTTAAGGTCCAGGTAGGATCCTAATGAAACAACCTCAGGCAATAAATAGTGAAAAACTCTTGTAGCCTCCTTGCCTTAGAGCCAAAGGGGTGTTAGGATCTGGGGCCAATTGTGCTTGCTCTGGAGCTTGTCACCAGCAGCCACATGAAAGACAGCAGCTGTGCCATTAATACATAAATAAATAGAATGGCTGTTTTTCAGAGAGAAGCAAAGACATCATTCTCTCATCCAGTACAGATTTTTTCCCTTTCTTTCTGAACAGAAGGTCCAATCAAAACTGGGTTTGAGAGGCTTCAAACAGAAAGGCATATAAAAGTAAGTAAGTGTAAGTATTATTCAAACAGACCTTTCTCAGTGGTCAGCATGACTGCTGGAAAAAATCAATCTTGGAGACTTGAGAGCTTTGCAATCAGGTATAATCTAAACATGTAATTTTAAAAAAGAAAAAGAAAAGAAGCCTTCTACAATAGTTCCATGGGATCTGGCCTTTAGAGAAGCTTCCTGAGAAGTATCATTTGAGGCTCTGATATCAAACCGGCAGTTTCATAAATGGCTGAGATTGTAGGTTAAATAAAGGAGTTGAATTTCTGATGAGTTTCACATCAGGGGACTGTCCCTGTCACCCTTAGCAGTTTCAAAAATAGTAACACACAGATTATTTCTATCTAAGTAGTGCCAAAGTGCAGATAGGCTGACCTGAAGTTCTTACCAACAGCTGGAAATGGAAGAAATCATGTAGACATCCAACCTAGATTAAAAACCATTCATTTCCCATTCAATTTCAAAGTTGCTGTGCTTTTAGTGTGCAATTTATCCAGTGTAAGAAAGATAAGACTACATTTAAATGATCTCCTTGTTATTCTATTTCTTGTTTAGCATATAAGGTCTGTCCAGGAATAGTCCAACCATTGTTAATATTATGAGAACAGTTTGTGCAACATCGATGTAACCTGGCAGCAAAAGAAAGTAGACTGGAGTGCACATGTGTAAACAATGACACCTTCACTGTACTAGTCAATGGGGGCAGTAGACACCATTGAGGTAGCACATGTACTATGGAGCCATTGCATTCAAATTGATTGAGCAAGTAGACCAAAGAATCTGCATCAAGTTTTGTGTTAAACTTGAACATTCCTCCGTGAAAACTATTCAGATGATTCAGAAGGCTTTAGCTATGGGCAACTGGTGACTGGCAGCTTCATTATAACAATGAACTGGCTCATGCATCATATCTCCTATAAGATTTTTTGTAAAAAAACATGCAATCACCAAGATGACTCAGTCCCTCTCCAGCCCAGATTTGGTGCCTTGGGATTTCTGGCTTTTCCCAAAAGTAAAATCATCTTTGAAAGGGAAGAGATTTCAGACCATCAATGAGATTCAGAAAAATATGAGGGGACAGCTGATGGTGATTGGGAAAACTGTGAGGTTCCAAGGTACCTACTTTGAAGGGAACTGCTGCATCATTGTCCTATGTGCATTTCTTGTAGCTTGTATGTTCTTCAATAAATGTCTCTGTTTTTCATATTACATGGCTTGACATCCCTGGACAGACTTTGTATATTAGAACAGGGGTCCCAACTTTTAGGCTGAGTGAATGAAGGTTTGCCAGATTACTGCCCGAGCCCCAGCTCCTGCCCCCTACCACCCCTGTGGAAAAAGTGTCTCCCACAAAACTGGTCCCAGGTACCAAAAAAGGATGGGGACTACTGTATTAGAATATCTACCATGTAGTAATAACATGTATGATCTGAAGTGGTATTAGAGTATAATGTAACTAAAAGGAATAATACATGTAAAACTCTTAGTATAATACTTAGTACAAACTTGGCATTGAGTCAGTTTGCTGTTATTATTAAAGGCAACAGAGAATTTTGGATAAGGAGATGTTTTTAAAATTTTTTCCTGAGTTTTAACTCTATCTTTTACTAGTTGGGGTGACCTTAATTGCATAAGTATTATTTTTCAGACTTACCTCAGTTCTTTCCTGTAAAACAAAACAAACAGTTTGAAAGTAAAAATGAGTAAACTAAGAAAATGCAAATTGGTGCCACCATTATGGAAAAACAATATAGATGTGCCTCAAAAAAATAAAAATAGAATTACCTTATGATCCAGCAATTCCACTTCTGGGTATTTATCTGAAGAAATCCAAAAACATTAGTTTGAAAAGATATATGCACCTCTATGTTCATTGCAACATTTTTATAATAGCCAAGATATGGAAGCAACCTAAGTGTACATCAATAGACAGGATAAAGAGGGTATACAGTTCATGTATAAATGGAACATTACTGAACTATACCAAAGAATGAAATCTTATCATTTGTGACAACATGGATAGATCTAGAATGTAAATGAAGTGAAATAAGTCAGACAGAAAAAGAGAATGCCAGAATTTAAAATGCATTAAAAATTAAAAATGCCAGAAGTTAAAAAGAGAATTTAACTTCTCTGTGGAACCTAAAAAAAAAAAAAAAAAACAAAGAAAATGAATAATCTAAGCAGAAACAGACTCATAGATACAGAGAGCAAACTATGGTTGTCAGATGGGAAAGGGGGGTGGGGAGCTGGGTGAAAAAGGAAAAGCACAGATTGGTAGTTACAAAATTATCATAAGGATGGATAGTACAGCTTTAGGAATATAGTTAATAATGTTGTAATACCAGGTGGGTACTAGATTTATTAGGGAGGGCTACTTTGTAAATTATATAAATGTCTAACCATTATACTGTATACCCGAAACTAATATGAAATATTACTGAATGTCAACTGTATTTGAAAAAATAACATAAGCAGGAAAAAGCCTGCATGGCTAGATTTTTAAAGGCTAATAAAGACAAAAAGAATTACTAAGTCACTCATTTGAAAGTTATAACAATTATAAACAAATATGTTTCTAAAGACCTATTCTCAGCAGAAATTAATAGAACTGCACTGCATTGGGAGATTTCAACAAACCTCACTCATTTATCAGATCAGATAATCAAAAAATTAATATACTGGAGTCTAGTTTCTTAGTATATTAATTAATATACTAAGTCTAGTATACTTATTTTAAAGTAAGTATAACTAAATAATAAGGAAGATTGAACATATCAAAATACATAGGCCGAACAATATGTTTTAAAGAAAAATTCTAAATTTAAGTAGCAATATTAGAAAGGAAAGGGCTAAAAATTAGCTAAGCAACTAAGTTGGAAAATTACAGATAAAACAGCTGTTATACACCTAGAGGAAAAAGAAGATAAATGTAAGAAGTGAAAATAATGAAATTAATGAAGAGAGAACTAAAATAGTGTGACAAAAAGCCAAAAGTTGATCCTTTGAAAAATTTTAAGATACAGAAATTTTGTGATATTGTTCAAGATTTAAAAAAATAAATAAAATATTAAGACTAAAAAGACGGACAGAAATACTGAGACAGAGGAGATTAGAACATATTAAGGAAGCCCTGGCAGAGAGGGAGAGAGACATCAATGTGTGGTTTCCTTTCACCTGCCTCCAGCTACGAACCTGGCTGGAGACCTGGCTTGCAACTTGGTTATGTGCCCTGACTGGGAATCGAACCAGCGACCTTTGAGTTGGTGGCTCAGTGAAACGGTGCTGGCCTGTAAACCCAAATGTCACTGGTTTGATTCCCCAGCCAGGGCACATAACCAGGTTGCAAGCCAGGTCTCCAGCCAGGTCTATAGCTGGAGGCAGGTGAAAGGCAATCATACATTGATGTTTCTCTCCTTCTCTTTCTCCCATCCTTCTCCTCACTCTAAAAATAAAGAAATAAAATCTTTTTGTAAAAAAGAAACTCCTACCTTAAAATAAAATAAAAAGAACATAGTAAGGGAATATTATGACCAACTTTATGCCAAAATGTCTGAATATTTAACAAAAAACTATACTATATATAAATTTACATATCTCTATGTGTAAATACTTTAAAAATAACAAATCACTACACAAATGCTAGCTTAAAATATAAGCACACTATGCTAATGGAACGAAAGAGGTGGATCACAGAATCTTCCCTTATTTAAGATTTGACACCATGAACAGCAATGAGTAACACTGTTCTCAGATGTGGATCAGGACCAAGGTGGCTCTTTCAGCCAGGTCTGGAAATAGGATTCTTCCATGACAGCTCAGAAAAAACATTTCAGGGAAACAGAGATAGGAGGGTTTGAGGTATGGTGGTAAGATTTACTGGAGTGGAAACGAAGGTCTTTCTCATTTACCACCAGGCGGCTTAATTCCACCCTGCTGGGGAAGCTGTCCAGCCCCTGGGGCTGCAGGCCCACACCTATCTGCACAGGGCCCAGGAGGAGGGCAGGGGCCCAGGGATGCTCTTCTGTTCCCCAGGGATGGGCATGAGAGCTTCAGTAGTTTAGCTTACTCTCTTCCCTGCAGCCTGCTTTTGGCCTTGTGCTTCCACAGCCAGGCCTTCAGCTAGGAGAGAGAGCACTCAGGTGCCTGGTCTTTTGTTAAGCTCTGATTATATCTCTTTGGGGAAAGGCATAAGCTTTCTCTCAAATTAATCAGTCTTCTTTCTCATTCTTCCCAGGGCTGGGCTCCTGTGTTTCTCTCCCTATCCAATTTGTTTTCTGGATCTTCTGGGAAGGGAGAGAGGCAGAAAGGGAGAGAGACATCAATGTATGGTTGCCTTTCACCTGCTTCCAGATACGGATCTGGCTGGAGATCTGGCTTGCAACCTGGTTATGTGCCCTGGCTGGAAATCGAACCAGCGACCTTTGGATTTGCAGGCCAGTGCCTTATCCACTGAGCCAACAGCCAGGGCTATTTCATTCTCTTAATCTTATCTGGTCTTTTCACAGATTTCCCCAGGATGGATTTCTCCCCTTTATGGTTTCCATTTTGAGTTCTACTGCGCACACCTCCTAGTTCTTCTCATCAGCTAGCTTCCACTGCACATGTGCCCAGCAAAGGAACTCCCATTTATTGTTTGTCCCTTCCCCTGGTGATACGGTTGGACAGGCCAGGTACTCCTAGGGGTGAATGGAAGGTGGTCTTTCCTGCCTGATTGGGGATTAATGTCCCTTTGGCAGAGGATGCTCCTGTTCTGTCCCCTGAGGAATCTTGGAAGATGCAACTTCCTAGCTTGCCAGCTGGCTTAGATGCCTGGCTCCTTCTCTTTTGTTAATGTGTAACGAGTTGCCTACTATAAAGAAACTAATAGATTTTTATGGTTGCAGTTAACTCTATGTGATAAAAAGCCTCAAACAACAGTAGATTAAACAACGTTCTGTTTATTTTCTACCATGTAAGAGAATTTTGGAGGGCTCATGGAACTACCAATACTCCAGGCTTGTTTTTAGCTTTTGACTCCTTCGTTCCAAGTGTGACTCGTGTTTTCAGGTTTTAAGTTGAAGGCTAGAGTTCCATCAATCACTTCCTTGTATTAATTAGGTCAGCAGCAGGTTGAGGAAGAGAGAAAATGACAAAGGTAGCATGATTAGTATCTTTTAAGAAGGTGTAGTAGAAAGTACCAGGAAATAACTGTGCTTACATTTCATTTGCCAAAATTTAGTCATATGTCTACACTTAGCTATAACAGATGCTACCAAATGTGATTTTCGTGATGAGCAACCGTTATGTAAAAGAAGGACAAATGTTTTGCGGTTAGGCAAGAATGGAAAAAAATATAATGAGGGGAGAAAACTACCATCCTCAGACACAACCAGCAATGAATCCACTGCAGCATCCAAATATACAAAGTAACTCAACCTCATAATGTACATGTTGAGAAGTAACGGATTCTGATTGTGTGCTTAATCCTCATTCTTTTCTCCACCTCTCAAATGCCATAAAGAGGACAGAGGATGAATTAAGAATATTCTAAAAATTCTTACAATAGCAGATTGAGAGTTTAATTAGGCAGCCTAAAGAAAATTTGAGAAAATCTCCTTAAGAAGATCTTCTCTATGCCACCTACAGGAATCCCAGGCCCTGAGCAGAGGCAAAGAAAACCACCAGGGGTCACTGTGTTCCAGGGGAATGATCAAAACTCCAAGTGGATCTTTCCAAAGAATACACAACTGAATTCTGTGAAATGAATTCTGCTAACAACACTTACAAATATATCAATTGAGCAGAGACCTGGCTGTCCAACAAGACTGAACCCAAATACAGTGGGATTCCGCCCCCCCCCCCCCAACCTGACCACATTTTTAAAAACCAGAAGGATACACCATAGCAAAACTCCAGTTCTCAAACTGTAGCTTGAAAATGAGATGGTGCCATCCAGCTATCAATCATGTAAAGTGTGAGAAGGGTCATTGAAAATCTACTCTCACTATGTAGGAGAAAATAGAAATTCTGCACAAAGTGGCCAGTATTAAATAGGAGAAAGAAGAAAATAAATAGCCTATCATTTAAACAAACTTTCTAGAGAAAAATAAAGAAAAAGGGAACAAAGATCCCAGGGTAAACAAACATTACCCAAAAGTTCAAAAGATGTGATTTTTCTGACTTAGAATTTATAAGACTTGTTTTAATATAACATTGATGTAATACTGAATGTGTGATATAATTAGAGTAAAAGGAAAGTTAAGAGGCAAAGATATTAATGTGGTTAAAAAGTAAGACAGAGGGACCAAATAATTGTTATCAGAGTCCCCAAGCTAGAAAATCAAAAATATTAGAAAAAACTCTGAAAAATATGGTTTCATAATTTCCCTGACAAAAAGGTAGAATTGAATTTGAAAAATGAAAGAAACTTGTTTTATGCTAGACAGTCTTGATGTGGAATGATCAACATAAAGACATATCCTTCTTCAGTTATTGAGCTACATTGGCAAAGAGCTCTACCAACATCCAGGTGAAATACATACAGCAAGTCATTTAATGAGGAAATGAATAAGAGGCAACATAGTCAATGCCAGAAAACAACTGAGCAATTTCTACATAAACAGAAACAGCACTAATTTCTCGTTCAATTATACAGATATTAAACCACCCAAAACATGAAAGAAAGAATAGGGCATTCATAATATTAAAAAAACAAACAAACAAACAAACAAAAAAAAACTGTACAGTGATTGCAGTAATCCAGGCAAGAGACAACAGTAGATCGGATCAAGATGATAACAATGGATACAGTAGAAGCACTAGGTTAAGTTCTGGGTATATTATAAATGTAGAACTAGTAAGACTTTTCTAATGGAATGGATGATGGCTATGAGAGAGAAGGTTAAAATGGTCATAGTATTTTATAACTTGAATAATGAAAAGGATGAAAACTGCCATCAATTGAGATGTAAAACATAACAAATAAAGCATGCATTTTAGTTACTTATTGTTTGTTTCTTTTCTTTGGTTGATTGGTAGGTTTGTCTATCAATCAAACTTCAAAAGAAGTTTAGTTTTGCGCATGTTAAATTAGAAGTGTCTGTTAGACATCCACATGTAAGTTCAAGTAAAAAATTAGGTATATGAGTGTGGAATTCAGGAAAGACCATGAAAAATGAGTTATTAGGGCTCTCATATACTTGGTTTTAAAGGTATATAAGTGAATGTGAGTGTAAATAGAGAAGAGATCCAAAATATGTGAATCTTAGAGCTCCATAATGTTTAAAGTTCAAAGTGAAAGTAAAAGCACATGAGATAGAAAATAAATTTTGTGTCCTTGAAGCCAAGTAAAGAATGTCTCCAGGAGGGAAGGATCAATTCTATTAAATAACATTGTTGGTGCATGTGAACTAAAAAATAATTGACCGTGGGATTTAGTAATGCGAAGATCATTAACAAAGGGATTCCAGTGGAGTAGAAATGAAATTGTGAATGGAGTAGATTTTAAAAAGTGTGAAAGAATATTTGCAAAGTACAGTAAAGATAATATAATCTATTTGTATGGTAGATGCATTTCTTCACTTTTCCCCCCCAACATAGAGGGTAAATCAATACTGTCTGAAATTGAGAAATAGTGTTAGAACACAAAGATTTCGTTTATTAAGTGTTTTTACTAAACTTTTATGTAGTTAAGGAAAAAGTCATTTTATAAAGAATTGTTAATTCTATTTAAACTATTATCTGAAGTTTAGAAGTTCTTTTAGCTTTACTTAAGATTTTTCTTTTTTGAAACTCAAGAAATATTAATAGTTTATATAACATAATACCACATATAGCTTATCTATTTTCTATATTTTTATATAGGTTGGAGCAAAGGTAGATTTACAGTTGTTCATATAGGCAATGATGCAGTAATTAATAATAATACAAAAACATACTCTGTGTTTCATGTACTCATAACAGTAAACCTATTTTGCTCCATTCTGTACAAAGAGATGTATGGAATGATGTTTCCTTAAGGTTCACCTGTATTTGTGATTTACTATGCTGGTCCAAATGTAATAAAGAATGTGCATTACTTTTATAAATATAATAGATTACTTTTTAGCAAAATCATTGAAAAGCAAGCCACCTGGCAAACATATCTATGTTATTAAATCCTGCTATAGGGACCTTTCCATGAAGTTTAATTTGCTGTTCTTCCAACTTTCATTCTAATTCCATGTTTGCTTGTTAATCATTTGGGCCCACTTAAAAACACAGGCAGGATTGCACCCTTGGTTCAGCACTACTACATTCTAACTTTTTATCTAATGGCAGTAAATGATGACTAGCTTCCAAATTAGCCAATTTTTTTTTTCTGAAAAAGGAACTGACTTAAATCATAATATTGTCTTGAACCCTTATAAGTAATACCTAAATCATTCATGTACATTTACAGTTTTAAAATGTTCGTTAATAATAAATAAATACCTGTGAAGGTGAAGTTTCAGCAAATATATTTTGAAACAGTATACCCTGGGTGGAGTGGAGGACATGGTTTGAATTATGGGATTGTATACAATCAGCCCAGCCAGGAGTCTTTCTCAACCTATTGTGCTTATGGAAAGCATTAACACAATAACAGGTTGAAGAATTTGGGTGCGTAAATTGTATATAAATGTCATTGTGTGTATAACTTTCTATACTGAATATACATTTAGATTTAATTGTGAGAATGATTAAGTATACAGGCAACACAATAATATTATTTTGATATACAGTAACTACCATCAAGATGAATATAATGAGGAAGTGGTCCACCAGCTTGCCAGTGAATTTTCACCAAATAAAATTAAATTGCATTCAAGATTTATTTTTAAAATGTCTTAGAGCATCACTAATTAAAAATATGTCTATTATTCATTTTACTTGTTTGGAGCTAAATGGTTAGTGAAAGTTTACTTGAAACTTCTACTGAACATTTTGAGAACAGAAGGTGGTCTGTGAATGTGCCATGCATGGTACGCAAATTTTCTTGGCTTTAAGAGAAAAACGAATTTCTGAAAAACAAGGTTTCACTAAGGAAATGTCTTTTTATCCTGTTCTTTGAATGTATTCATTTTCTATGTCATTACAATATTTTAGTAATTCAAAAGATGACACTTTTAGTTGTAAGTCTTTGTTAAGTTATTTTGGAACTGAGGGGCGCTACAATTTGACAGAAATGAACAATGGATGAACAATGTTCTAAATTGCAGAGAAGATGCTGCCAGGTTTAAAGAAACACAAACTTTTATACTAATTTTGAAATATCAAACATTTTTCTAAACTCTCATTAAATGTGCTTTCTACATTTTCCTTCTAGTTTTTTGTCCAAGTTTAAGTGTTAAAATCAAACTTAAATACAAAAAAATTCCCATTTTTATTTGATGTATTTATCTATTTTGTTTATATGCACTTAGAAAATATTACCTGGATTAAGAAAATAATATCTGACAGAAATTTCCACAGAACTTTATTGATAAGAATAAAGTCTCATAAAAACTGCTGACTGATTTGCCATTTGAAATGAGGGTTGAACACAGTACAGGTAAAGATATGGAACCATTGGCCAGTGGAGGCCCAAACTTTGCCTTTGAAGGAGCAGTATTCGAAGAAGGAAGGTCAAAAACTACAAATGAAAATATTGATGGCAAATAAAACATTTTAAAGGAAAACATTTTACTTTAAAAACATATGAAAGTATTTTTTTTTCAGTTTACTCTGAAGAATAATTTATTTTAGTCCCAAAGTCATAACGACATGTGGTGTGCTAGAACTGAATTTTAACTATAAGCTCCGCACCGAACTTTTGTGTATTCTTGATCTGCTCAGGCTTGCCATTAAACCCCTTTCCCAACAGGTTAGGGAGGCTATAAACAAAAGTAAGATACTGACAAGCTTCAATAAATTTTTCAAATGAAGCACATTTCCATATGCCGTATATTATCAAGTGACTATTCTTTCCTCCCCTCCCCAAATCCAATGTGTCACATATTTCATGTACTTTTAATTAAAGATAACCACAACCCTCACCCCTTCAAATAACAACAAAAGGATGCTCAAGGATTTAACTTGTTTTTGCATATCAGTATTACAGAGACTGGATTTACGTTGATGAAATGCAAAAATGCCAGTGATATCTCAGATATAGTACCTGCAAAATTCTTCAAGTGCTAGCAGATTATAATTTGGTCATGTGAATTCTATTTTATTCAACTACTTTCCTTATTAGTGCATTCTGTCCAGGTTAAAATTCTAAGATTCTTATTATTTGTTGAAGATGCAAACTAGCAAAATTCTTCAAGTGCTAGCAGATTATAATTTGGTCATGTGAATTCTATTTTATTCAACTACT
>PVIW01006948.1:0-79352 GCA_004026585.1 Noctilio leporinus | reverse complement strand
GTCAGGGGAACGGGGTAGTGGGGAGGGAGAGGTAGAGGCAAAGATGGGGAGCAGCTTAGACAAGAACCTAGTATAAAGGAACCATGGACATGGACAACAGGTGGGATTGACTTTGGGGGGAATGGGTGGGTGGGTGGGGGGACAGAGGGGAGCAAAAAGGGGATGGATGTAATACAACAACAATAAAATTTAAAAAAAATAAAATAAAATAAAATTGAGTTTTAAATTTATTTTTTAATTTGGTTTTGTTGTTGTATTACATCCACCCCTTTTTTGCTCCCCTCTGTGATTTTTTTCCCAAAGCAGTGCATTTATCAGATTCACACTTCATTGACCTCTATCTCATATTGAGCAAATGTTATATTACATTTTAGCAAGGTCTTATTGAAATTTTCTTTAGTTTTCTCACCTTACTTTTCAGGCTTTCTCTGTGTCATTATTCATTTCTTATTTTATCTCTATAGTGATTTTAAAATACTGTCCATGCATTACAGTTTTGCAATGTAGGTGTTATATGTAAACCAAGCCAAGATGTTATAATTGTGAACAATAAGTTCAAAAAATTATTGTGAGTTGGCATTAATCTTAGTACTTATTGCCTTCTATTCTAGACATTTGCATATTTTTCTGAAACATAAATTTATTTTAATTTCCAACCCTGTATATATTTCACATAGAATAAGATATCATAACTATTAGTTTAATGGAAAAAAAAAGAAAAAAGTACAGTATTTACTTATTTATGTAGTCATTCAATTCTTTGGCCTTCCTTCACTAGACTGAAAGCTTCATGCTCTTAGTAATAGAAGAAAATGGCAAGTTTAATTTTGGATATGTGATACATTTCTTTTTCATTTTATAAATAAATTTATTAATAAAGTTATATAGATTTCAAGTGTACAATTTTATGATCCATTATCTTTATATTGCATTATATTTACCACCCATATCAAATCTTCTATCATCATATATTTGACCCCTTTTACTCTTGACTATTCCTACACCTCCTTTCCCTCTGGGAACAACCAGACAGTTGTCTATGTCTATGTGTTTGTTTCTTGTTTGTTCATTTGTGGCTTGTGGTTTTATATCCCACATGGAGTGAAAGCATATGGTTCTTGACTTTTTTTGCCTTACTTATTTTGCTTAGCAATACATTTTATATACTATATTTTTAGCAACTCCAAGTGTTGATTTTCACCTTATCTCAGAGCTGTTTTTATTGTTTTCTTGTTTACTTAGTGACTTTGGCTGGAAATATTTCATAAAATTTGTTTCTCTAACAATGTGAAACCTGTTATCTTGAGAGTCTCAGCTTTGGATGTGTGCACAGTTATAGCTGGGTGACAATGGTTTGGTTCTCATTCTCTTGGTCTCTTCCTGATCTCTTGATTAAGCTGCCTGCCTCTGCTGGTATCATATACAACCATTAGGCTTCACTAATGACAAATGATTGCTCTATAATTATTGGTAACACTTTGGAGCATACTTTATTCCACAGCATGATTCAGTCAAATCTGGGCTTTTTCTCAAGGGTAGATTTTGTGATTTGTTCCAACTCCTAGAGGACCTTTCTTAGTTATAGATTTTCTTAATAAGTATTTTTTAAAATCTGTTGCATACTTTTTGGACAATTTACATAGAGATTTCATGATTTTTAAAGTAATTTCACTAGTCTTGTTTGTTTTGCTAGGGAGTGAATCCATGAAATTTCTCACATTACCAACTGAAAGTAAAAGTTGTATATTAATACTTAAAATGGAACTCTCTCAATTTTGACATTCTGACGGCTATAATCAAATTCAGCGACAGGTTTATTTCTTTTGCAACCTTTTACATAATCATCATTATGAACATAAGCAGAAATATATATATATATTAGTGTTCAAAGGTTCAAGATCACTAAATATCTAATAACTGAAGTTTCTTTACTTCTCAACTGTTAAGTTTCTTCAAATATACCCCCCACCATTGTCAAGCTCTGTGCATTTATGTCATCTTGTATTCTCCTATGATTTTTCCTGCAGTCAAAAACATGGCCCTGTCTGGGTAGCTCTGTGGTTAGAACATCTTTCTAATATGCAAGGTTACAAGTTTGATCCCTGGTCAGAGCACATCAGGACACATATAAGAATCAATCAATTGATGCATAAATAAATGAAAAAACAAATTTATGTTTCTCTCTCTCTTTCCCCCTAAAAAAATAATAAATAAAAGCTTTAAAAAAGCACAATTTTAATGAAAATTGTGAGTATTTATGTAGGCTGGCACTAAGGCATTAGAAACAGTGATGCCAAGCACTATTACCTCAATTCATATTTCTCACATTCTTGACTTGCTGTTCAAAAAGTATAATTAAGTAGTAGAATTACTAGATATAACCCCCCCAGAAATTAAGACTTTATGACTGTTGAAGATAAAGCAATGTAGACTATAGGAATTATGAACAATTAAAACTTTCGATACATTTGACAACATGGAAAGTGATGTAAGGAGTGGTAAGAATAGACACAGGTAGAAGAAAGCAACAGCCTAAAGTAAACACAGCCAATGAAGGACCCAAAATGCCTTGCAATTTACAAGAGAGTCTGCATACTGTATATAAGAAAGAACATAAGAGGAGGATATTGTTGCAAAAATCTGGGTTAATTGAAATCCAGAGTATGGACAATCATATACTAACCAAATTTCTTATTTTTCTGTGTCAATAAATATTGTAGTTATCCCACATAGTTCCTTTTTTTTTTTTTTTTTTAAAGAACCTCTAGGCTTTTGTCAGTGATAGAAACACCTAGTTATACACTCAAAATCTAAAATATATTTTTTTCAATTTATTTAATATACTTAACATCCTTTTAACTAGAAAATTTTCTTCACCCACAGGAGTAAGTTCATGAATTTAAGTCAAATTCCATCCATAAGCTGTGGGTGACCAAAAATAAGTTTGTCAGTCTTAGCTTCACTGCATGTTAACTGCTGGTAACAATAGAACAACAGATTATGATTAAATGTTACTACATAATCTACATAAAACATCATTGTTATTAATTTTATATAATTTCCATTATAATTATTTTCAAAATTAATTTTTATGTATTTTTCTATTTTGATCTATTTTGATAATATGACTGTTGGAAATAAGGACACCTTTGGTTTGGAATCGAAGGTGAACTAAAGAGAGAGCACTGAGAGGGAAAATAGGCATAAATAGAATATTTTGGATATGATTAAATTTAGTAATTATCAGCTAATACCTACTATTTGTGTTTATGTTCATTAAAGTACTAGTATAGGCATAGTTTCCTATGATAGCTATACTGAGGACAAGCAAAATAATAGCTCCTTCTCTAGGAAATACTTGTTCCTGGAAGATAAGATGATAAAATTAATTAACAGTGTACTTAACAGACTAATAGCTTGCTCACCAGAACATGCTTCAAGATCCTAGACTTGCTGTGCTGACAAATTCTAAGCTATTAGGTAAAAAATATTGACCCACATTGACCCACCCTAGTACTTTCCCTTGCAAAGTCCACCTTAAAATCAACCAGTCCAGGCCTTCAAACACTATGCATATTCTACTCTGGTGCTTCCCTCTGAGACATTGAGGAGAGAGACACTTGCAAGTTGGATTCTCCTATGAGAAATGAAGACTAATAAATTTAACTTCTTGTCTAAAGATTTTTCTGGCAATCTCTGGGGGAAGCAGACCATGACAGTATTTTTTATCAATACAAATGTACATATCAGTGGGGCTCAAGTTAGTTAAGTGATATAGATGAAATTTGATTTACTAAATAATATGACTTTATGAATTAACCTTACTAATTTTCAAATAAGTTTAACATATAAATTATTTATTTATTTATTCTAAAATGAGAAGAAAAGGAAGAGAGATAGACATTGACTTGTTGCTTCACCCATCTCCCATCTATGCACTCATTGATTGATACAATTAATTATTTATTTGAATTCAAATAGATTGTGTGTGTATGTATTAAAATTTTTAGGGAATGCAGATAAAAACCAGACAGAAAACAAGCAAAACAGAACCAGGGACATGGAAACAAGGAATAGACTTTCGGTGTGCAGGGGGCAGGGCGGGCAATAAGGAGGCAAAGAAGGGGAACAATTTAGTCAAGGAACCACCATGGATGATCCATGGATATGGACAACATATAGGATTGACTGTGGTGGGAGGAAAATGGGATAAATGTAATACAACAACAATAAAATTAAACTAAAGTGAAAAAAACAAACAAATAAACAACAGCAACAACAAAACCCAGAAGGATGACCTTAAAATGAAAATATCAGATTCTGATTAGGCACACAGCTAATGCCTGGACATCACTGGTACCTGGGAGAGACTATTATATCCCTTTCCCTTTTTTTAAATTTGACCAAGACCAGAATACACATGATGGCAATGGCTTTCATAGTAGGCTTGCAAGCATTCTGCTTTCCCCAAGGTAAAGGATGGTTGCTGAACCACCAAGCTCCTTTCACAAACGTTCATGTTTCTTTATATTGCTTCCATATCTCTAAATCAGCTCAAACCTTCACTTTAGCACTCTGCTACACTCAGTAGCCACAGGAAAATTGGAATGAAAGGAACTAAGGTAAAGTTAGAGATTAAACTTTAATGTCCCCTGTTTAATTATCTTTAGTCCTGTCCTGAATTTGTTAAGGCATGAGCACAAGGGCCAATACTTGTTCATGTATTGGCTGAGATATTCTCCTGTTTTCAGATTCAAGAATAGATCAACAAAAGCCCCCAAGTCTCTTCTAGGCCTACTGTAGTATTTACTATTGAATTCATCAAATGGTGCCCTTCAGGGTAAAATCACCACATAGCAGAAAGAGATAAAAATTTATTTAAAATATATAAGAGATGGCACAATAGTAGGTAGCAGCATTTATTAAAATATGTAATTTTAAGTCTGTCAGGAGAGTACTGCTTTTCTTTATGTGTCATAGCAGAGTGTAGGAATGAAGATAGTGAAGATAATACAACTTTCTGACACTTAGGGCTTAAAGGAGTCAACACCTTCATTTGCATTGTACAAAAATTAGTATTTATGCCCTGGCTGGTGGCACAGTGGATAAGGCACTGGCCTGCAAACCCAAAGGTCACTGTTTTGATTCCCAGCCAGGGCACATAACCAGGTTGCAAGCCAGGCCTCCAGCCAGGTCTGTGGCTGGAGGCAGATGAAAGGGCAACCACACATTGATGTCTCTCTCCTTCTCTGCCTCTCTCCCTTCCCCTCACTCTAAAATTAATAAAATATTTTAAAAATAAATAAATACAATTTAGTATTTAAAGTATTGTACCCTTAGTTTGTATTTGTACTTCTTGCATGCAATGTGCTTATACCTTGCTTTATCATGAACATTTAGGAGATGTACTAATTAATTAGAGTGCTTAAAGAATGAAGTTTTTTTTAGTAATTGAAGATGTGAAGATTGTGTTTATGAGAACTAATAAATTATTTTATAGTAAAATCATAAATTCTTAAATAATAACTTTATGTGTAGGTCAATTTGCAAATAATCTTTGCCACCAGACATTTGTTTAAGCTTCCTTTATCTATTTCCTAATCTATAAAATTATAGGTTGGCCAAGAGGTATCCCTTTCAGCTGAGCTGTTATGCTAATCTGTCATCGTAAACCTGTAGAAAGACCTAATTGTTCATTATCTGTTTCTGAGAGTCACAATTGCATTGCATTGCTTTACTTCTTTATTCATTTGTGTATTTATTCAACAATTTTACTCAGCTGCTGTCAAAATTGGTCTTAGCTCTGGAGACTCAATGAGAAGGAGTGTGAGGTGAGAAGAAGTGGGGAGACATTTTCTGGCTCTCATTTAGCTTACTGTCCAATGATTGAGGCAGGCAATAATATAAGAATAATAGAAGTAAGCATGGCCTTGAAATTGTGCTGAATATCTTAATAAAAGATTGCATGGAGCTACATATTATTAAGTAGACAAAAACAAAGAAAGTTTCACCGGAGTTTTCACGATAGAGCTCAAATCAAAGATCAGAGGAGAGTTAATGATAGGAAGTTGAAGTCTAGACATGAATAGGGAAGAGAGTAATTTTGGTTAATAGATAATAGAATTTAATAAAAGATAAAATACACAAACTTATTGTTTTAACATTGGAACCCTTGCTACCTCACCCCTAAATATAGTTTATGGAAGTATTTCGATGAGCCTCTAAGTTTAAAAATTATTCTTACTTTTGTTTCCTTTCAACAAATTTTAATTTTTTTAAAAAAAATTTAAAGGTTTTATTTATTATTTTTATAGAGAGGGGTAGGGAGAGAAGCAGAGAGGGAGAGAGACATCCATGTATGGTTGCCTTTCACCTGCCTCCAGCTACAGACCTGGCTGGAGACCTGGCTTGCAACCTGGTTATGTGCCCTGGCTGGGGAATCGAACCAGCTACCTTTGGGTTCGCAGGCCGGCGCCTTATCTACTGAGCCACCAGCCAGGGCTTAAATTTTAATTTTTTTAGCATGTTGAAAGGTTGATACAGAAACACCACTTATTTATTTTAGCACTAGTCATGTGTGAATTTGTGCTACTATTTTATGTTGATAATTATGCAGTAACTCTGCTTTGCTGTGACATATTCCATGGTGCCTGTTTCACACAAAGCAAAAAAAGAAGTTGAGCCATTAACTCCCCTGTTTGTAGGTATAACAGGCTTACCCTAATATGGTCATTGTCATCAACACTGTAAGTAGTTGGAGATACTGTACAATCATAGGAACCCTTATTAAAGAATGAAGTTTCTAAGTAAAGGCATATGTGTACAGGGTGCGCACAATAAAGTGGCAACATTTTAGTAAAATAAACATACCACAAAAGTGTTTTATTTTGAAAAAAATATGTATTCTTATATATAAATACATAAACATAGTCATTATTTTTTTAATTGTTAAAATGTCTCCTTTTGCTGCAATAATATACTCAGTTCAACTCCAGAATCTTGATCATACTTTTATTAACTTTTCTTTATCCATGGACATCATCATGTTTTCAATCTTAGTTTAACAGCCTCTTTATTGGAATGAGGTTGTTTATTAACTTCTTTCTCACAAATGCTACATACATAATAATCTAAAGGATTTGCATATGGTGAACTAGGTGGCCAAATTTCCTTTGACCAGAATTCAGGAACATTGACACTGAGAAATCTTTACACTTTTTGGCATTATGTGTTGGTGTAACATCTTGTTGGAAGATAAAATGACATTCATTTGCAACTTGTTTCATCCATGGTACAACTACTTCTCTCCAAACATCAAGGTAAACATCAACAGTCAACTTCAAGCCTTTTGGGAAAATATGTTGGGTCATGATATCTCCTTCTTTGCTGACAACACCTAACACCATCATTGCAGCAGGAAATTTCATTTTCATAACAATTGGGACTTCATTAAGATCTCGCAGGCGTCTTCTGTTGATTAGTAAGTATTTGGTCCTGCTGAGAATTCTTTTCATCAAAGAAAATCAGAGAGCTTTTTTTCCTCTGGGATATTTCAATTTTGTTAGCAGTTTCCTTGCTTTTTCAAAGCACCTTTCCTTTGTCTACTGTGTCATAAACTGGCCTCTTCTAAGAACATACAATCTGTATCTGATATCTTAAGCAATAATCTCGCAATCCATTGCATCCAACATCTGCAGTTCCCTTGCTATAGAGCACATTGACTTTCCTGGATCTTCACTGATGATCTCTTGTATTCTGTGTACAATACCTGGACTTGTGTGATCCTTGCATACCTCATACATTTTCCTTGTTGGTGTGCCAACATCAGAATGAGCATCATATACTTCTTCATGTTGTTAATTGTACATAAAGGGATGTTCTTGAAGTCAACAATTTTCTTAGTAGTTCACCTTGCACATAGTCCAGAAATTATGCTTGCTCTAACATTGTATTCCTTCGACATGATGATTGCTCTCAGAATTTAATACTTTATATCTGAAACAACTGTTAAATCATAACCTTAGGGACATAGTTTTTCAAAATTAATAGAAGCACATGAAATAAGGAAATGCAAAGTTATTGTCATTTTGTCCCATGCACCTTGTATAAACTTACTCTATGTATTTAAATTCTGGGATTTCTAATAAAATTTAGGTCATATTTTACAGACTTTCTAAATGACTTTGTAGGGAACCTGGTTCAGTTTAACAGCCTACTTTCAACACATCCATGCTACAAATTTCTACCAGATGATTAGTGTTACAGAAGCATATTTATTACACTTTTTCTTATAAAGTTAATAAATACCTCACAAATGTTTAATTATCATCTCTTGGATTCATAATATAGTCAATTTCTTATTATTGTATAACTTTCCTCATAAATATTATGCTGTAATAATTACATTCTTCTTTTATGTCTTGTATATCTTTTCAAAAAAGCATGATACTATTATAATGAAATTCCAATACAGATTAGTAATGTAGAACTGTAGTAATGTAGATTAGTAATGTAGAATATATCATTTTTAAAGATTTTTTATTTCTTTATTTTTAGAGAAATAGAGGGAGAAAGGGAGGGAGAGAAACATGAGTGTATGGTTGGTTGTCTTTCACCTGCCTCCAGCTATGGTCCTGGCTAGAAACCTGGCTTGCAAGCTGGTTATGTGCCCTGACTGGAAATCAAACCAGCACTGTTTGGGTTTACAGTTTGGAGCCTACCCACTGAGTCACCAGCCAGGTATAATTCTATTTATTTATTTATTTATTTATTTTAAAGATTTTATCCATTATTTCCAGAGAGAAAGGAAGGGAGAGAGGCAGAGAGGGAAACATCAATGTACGGTTGCCTTTCACCAGCCTCCAGCCATGGACCTAGCTGGAGACCTGGCTTGCAACCCAGTTATGTGCCTTGGCTGGGGAATCGAACCAACAACCTTTGGTTTCACAGGCCAGTGCCTTATCCACTGTGCTACCAGCCAGAGCATAATTTTTAAATAGAAGATTTAAGAATGCACTTTTACTGAATAGAAAACAAATGACAATTAATATAAAATGAATTGAGAAATATTTTTATGAATATACTTAATAATATTAAGTGCATACAACAATTCAGATTGAACTATTTGTTAGCAGATATTCTTCTATTCTTCATTAATTTTCTATTAGTCATAAAGTATAATTTGTTCTTTAAGTCCCCCATGTGCTGGTTATGATATAATGTAAATATTGTTTATAATGTAAATTTTATTAGCTAAACTTAAATCCATAAAACCAAAACCACCTTTAGAATGGTTTTATTTATGGCATATTCTAAATTAAATCAGGGTCAGCATTAAGGATTTTTATTTATATTAATTACTACATAAGTGGGGCAATTGCTTTATAGCAGAACATAGAAAATATAAAGAATATTTCCAAAAGGTACAATTCACAATTAAACACAAAACTTAAACTTTGTTTTCATTTTCCTACTATTAAAGAAAAAGTACCAGCACTGGTTGGTGTGGATTGATTGGTGCCAGCCTACGAACCCAAAGGTCTCTGGTTCAACCCCCTCTAGGGCACATATCCATGTTGCAAGGTTTCTCTCCCTTTCTTCCTCCCTTCCTGCCCTTCTCTCTGAAAATGATGAATAAAATCTTTTAAAAAATTAATTGAAAAAAGAAATTCCATGAAACAAGTAAATGTGCAAAGGTGATTGCTTATTCTTTCTCTGGAATAACAATGAACTCTAATTAATGGAAGGAGATGATTTGTTGTTGGTATTGTCTTCTCATTCTCTTCAAAAGTGAGGTTGTTTTTTTTATATATTAACATTGTCCCTAGTCTCATAAGCTTTTGCCAAATATAGTATGCCATAAGTTCTGAGGTTTGATATTCAGTGATTACTATAGCTGCGTATATGTGGAAATGCTCTTGCAAAGTTGTTTTATTTCCTATTTGCCACACTTCATACCACAGAGTAGTACCTAAAAGTTAAATGCATTTTCTTGAAATGAGCCACATGATAAAACAGTGCATAAGAAAAAGGCAATAGGGTGCAATGCAAGTGTACTGTGAAAATGAGTAAACCAGATGTCAGCAATACTTGAGCTCAGTTGTGGATGTGTTAATTTTCCCCTAGATCTGCTCAGGAAGCTGGCAGGCAGAATCCCTTGCCTCACAGATCAGGGAAATAGCTCAGGGAAGGCTCAGAGGCAGCAAATGCAATTGACAGAGAAAATTCATTGAAGCATTTTTTTTTTAAGAGAAAGTGAGACTTTTTATGTAGTCTTTGTTTATTTATTTGTTTAAAAGCAGACTTTACCACAAAAATGTAGAACTTATTAGAAATGACTTGAATAGGATTTAGTTAACTATAGGTTACCTAATTGAGCTAATCACCCCATACTATTTATTGAATGGAGCAAAAAGAAAAATGACTGGTTAAGTGAATTAGTGAACATTATTCTCTGAGTCTCTAAGAAATAAATAACTCAATTCATGTAATTAGTTTATATACAGTACTTTTCTACTAAATCAAAGGTGAAATACTTTGATGAATATGTAGCATTACCCTTGCAATAGTACGTTAAGAATGAAAAACGTGTGGACCATCACCAACATATCTCTATATAATTGATGATACTTTGTTTCTGAATGAACATTTTGGTTTTGCAATACATGAAATCAAAATGAAGTTAAAAATGAGCACTTTTAATTCAACTTTCATACAAATATTTATTTAGAAATGTATGTGCCATAGTTTGCCAGTTGTGCATCAATATCTATTCTCCTGATATTCTACAATAGGCCTATAGAAGTTTATCTGTATATCCAGCTGATTAGAAGATTCTATTTTACAACTTCTCTTACAGTTAAGTTTTTTATATGATTAATTAATAGCCAGTGGTATCTATTGGAAGGTGTGTGTCGTTAAGTGGAGGAGTTGTAATCTTCTGTTTCTCATTCTTGCAGACCTGGGAGCTGCCAAGCTACAGTGGAATTTACAGCATCCATCTTGAAGCTTAAGGCTATGGAATTAAGGAACTCATGACCCTGTTGCTAAGAGTCATATGCCAGTCTTGAAAAAGCTGTGGGGGAAATTTATGTGAGCACGAAACAAACTTCTGCTTTGTTTAAGCGGTTGTTACTTTGGATTTTGTAATTGTCAGTCAAATCTTACTCTGACTTTGTGTCCCTAATATATACTAGGAACTGTTCTAGGAGGTGGATAAAAAATTTTTTTTCTGCTCTGATGAAACATAGATTATGGTGTAGATTGATATAAATGGGTTAAAGAGATGGAAGATCCTTGATGAAACATTTTTCTCTATTAGGTAAGGGGGCCAGCAGAGTTCTATGATGCTGTGACATTTGATAGAAACCTTGAGCATTTGTAGAAATGAATCAGGCAGAAGTTTAGGGAAGAAAACATTTAAAATCTTAAGGTAGGAGCTTATTTCCCTTGGAAAGTTGGAGTAGTAAATAGGCCAGTGTGCCAGGAGCAAAATGAATAGTGGAAAGAGTGCTAGAGAATAAAAGACCTCATTAATCATTAAAAGACTATGACTTTTACTTTGGTTGGGCTGTGAAGCAATTGGAAAGAGTCTTGTGCAGACAGGAAACATACTCTGGCATATTTACAAGGTTCACACTAATAACTGTTTACCTGACTAAAAAGAAGTCATACTCTTACCAACTGTTGAAAAGATATTTAAAAATATATATTTCCCCATTTCTTCCTCTTTTCCTGCCACTCTCTGAAAATAATGAATAAAATCTTCTAAAAAATTTAAAACAATAATTAAAAAATAAATAAAAATATGTGATTTCATAATGCAATACTTTTGCTCAAAACCAAAAATGTGAAGACTTTTTTTGATCTAGTCCATGATTTGCACATATGAATTGCTCTAATCCATATGCAGAGATTTTGTATTCAGCAATACGTATATTTTTATCTCCGCAGAAACCCTAAGATATTTTAGATTCTTATTTTACACATGACGAGAAAATGAGTAGAAGTTTTCCTAGGTTACATATAGAATAATCTAACAGCAGAAATGGTTTTTGAACTTGTAAAATCTGAGTCTAGGCTTGCTTGCCTTATCTTTTAACTGTTATTCAATATAGCCTTCCAATTAGATTATACTATAGCATGCATAAAGGCAGAAAAAAAAAAAAAAAACTTCATAGTGACTTTTAAATTAGTAAGAAAAGAAATCATATACAATTGACAATGCATCTGAGAAAATTCATAGTAACCACAATTTTACTTGAATACCTAGGGCAGGTATACGTAGATATATTATTATGATTTAATTTTCTTTAAACCTCTGGAAATAGTTTAGGAAGTCTCAAATTCAGAGGCAGGTGAAAGGCAACCATACATTGATGTTTCTCTCCTTCTCTGCCTCTCTCCCTTCCCCTCTCTCTAAAAATAATAAATAAATCTTTAAAACAATTTAAAATTTAAAAAATAAATAAAAAGTCTCAAATTTATAGTGGTTAATAAAAGCCCTTTTGGGTTTTATTTCTAACTGGTGGAGAATTAATTTGTCATGCTCCAGTGGGTGCCAAGCTCCAATTAACGCCCCATGTGGTTAGCATATTTGCAGTGGGTTGGTGTGGTGTAGGTAGAAGTGAGAGTCTTAGGTCCCCACACTAACAAATGCTGGGTCCACAGTTTCTGGGCCACATGCTAACCCAGGGGTAGATATAGGATATAGCTAGCTCATTAGTTGCTTACTGAATAAAGTAACGCACCTGCCATTCTATATTTGGAAGACATTATCAAATGTCTTCCATTTGACAAAATCAAAAAATATTTTGATTAGATTATTGGTAAGGATGCTATCCTGGTTATAAGATGATAGGTAAAACTTTTGTTTTTCTGAAAATTTAAGGGAGTTCAAATTCTTAAACTATATAGTTAACAACATTCACACTTACACAAAATAGTATCAGCCAACTACATCCAGCTATTGATCAACTTACTAAACAATCATATTACAAGATATCATTTCTTATGAGGGAATTTTTTAAAACCACATTATGACTTTTTTTTCATCCTGTTTTGATACATGTGTGTTATTAAGTAATATACAAACAAATATTTGATTGACCTCTAGTTTGGATCACTTTAAAAATAATTTTGACTTAGGTTGTAGACAGGATAAATATGTTTTTAAATACTTTATTTATTATTTTTTAGAGAGAGGGGAAGGGAGAGAGGCAGAGAGGGAGAGAAACATCAATGTTTGGTTGCCTTTCACCTGCCTCCAGCTACAGACCTGGCTGGAGACTTGGCTTGCAACCTGGTTATGTGCCCTGGCTGGGGATCGAACCAGCAACCTTTGGGTTTGCATAAATTTTAATCTTCAATTAGTACCTAATTATGTAATAGAAGTCAAGCTTCTTTTCCAATTGCAAGGTTATTTCAGTAATTGTTAATGTCCCTTAGCCTTCGTATTTAATATGGCAATGCTTGTATCCTAAAGTTAAAATTTTTTAAAGGTTTTATTCATTATTTTTTTAGAGAGAAAGGTAGGGAAGGAGGAAGAAAAGGAAAGAAACATCAACATCAACATCAACGTATGGTTGCCTTTCACCTGCTTTCAGCTGCGGACCTAGCTGGAGACCTGGATTGCAACCTGGTTATGTGCCCTGACTGGGAATTAAACCAATGACCCTTGCATTTGTAGGCCAGCACCAGTCCACTGAGCAACACCAGCCAAGGCCCTGCAGTGAATTTTAAATAACGGAGAAATAACTATATTATTAAAAAGTGAGATATTAATAAATCAAAGTAAAATGAGGAGAAAGAATTAAAGAGTGCAGTGATGTAAGTGAAGTTTTAATAAAGAAAGTTATACCAAGTGAAATAATTACCAGTCATCACATGGCACAATTTCCTTCTAGTGTTAACTGCATTTCAGCCCATTTTTTTTATTCAGGACTGTGGGATGGGAGTGGCAAACTGGTACACTATGCTACATAATTACTCATTTCTAAAGCTTTTCATTTTATTATAAAATACATGTAATCCTGCTTTAGACAAAGGTTTAGAATTGTGTGTCAAAAAAAGCAACTTTCATAAATAAAAATAAATTACTATTAAAAAAATTGCATTTTACCTAGCTCATAATCTGAATTCATCAGTGCCTTACATAATCTACCTGCTGACCAGCATTATTTTCTTTCCTGGATCTCATGCTCTTCTCCCCATCATTGCACATCCTGGTCTTGTAATTAAACAGTGGGCTTAGGGTTATTTCATTTCAACTTGGAGCCATATTTTTAATGAATCCTCTGAAAGTAAACAATGAAAATAGAAATTCTTTTCCCTATCATTAGCAGGAATATCTGGTTCTATTTTTAGGAAACAGAAGAAGACATTCATTGCCTCAAGTATCTGGGGTCACTGTTTTTGAAGCATGTGGACAAATAATTAAGAACCAAAAGAAAAGGCTGAAAAAACTGATGGGGAGACTGAAAGCAGCCAAGCTTTTCCCTCACTCAGAACATTAAATGATACTACCTCACTTATGCTGTCAGTGAATCAAATGGTCACTTCTGTTGATGTTTTTGTTTTTCAAGAGAAGCACACTCAAGAAACTTTCTGTTTAAAAGCACCCACTACATAAAGAAATAGCATACTAACAAGGCATCTGATAAAACCTTTTATTGAATAATGAAAGAAGGATGATATCAATATGTTTTTTTATCTGGTCAAGAAGTTTCTCTGTAATGGTCTTTTGGTGCCCAGAGTTCTAATGGGTTTATGACTACTAATGGCTTTTTAATCTCATTGTCTGTACTGCTAAGAGTTTTAAATCTATTTACTTCCATTTCCTGACAAGGCATCAGAGACAAAGAGGGCATTTACTGGCTTTGTGGCTTTGTGTTACATTTTTTTTTTTTTTTTTTTTTAATTGCATTGAATTTGCCCTGACTTTTGCATCAGCAATTCAACTGGATAGGTTTGGGGAATGAGAAAATTAAAAAAAAGAAAAATTGTAAAATATGTAGTCTTATATATAAAGGCTCATGTTAGACTCACTGTGTAAGTGCTTTTGTATATCTAGAAGATTTTGCTAAAGTTGTCAGTCAGTTTATGAGCATTGCATGAGCCAGAGAGAACAAGCATTGTTCTCTTTTATTTAATATACATTAAATACATCTATATTACCTTCTGCTATTTATTTCAAATTATTTTATCAGATCCTGTATGGTTCAAAGTTTTGTTTTGTGTTGACCTGGGTTATATCCTATATTGCTAGTTAATATATTTTGGCTTTTTCTTAGAGCAGTGATGTACAGAAGAGGATTATTTGGGTCATCTTGGAAAATTCACTGATTTTTCTCTTGTTTTGAATTTCCTCACTTGTAAAATGAAAAGGTTTAAACACTTTCTTATCTCAGAGTTTTTTGAAAGTAGAATATGTATGTCAAAATTTCTTTGTAAATGTCCACATTTTAGGAAGAAATTAATCATTTTCTACCCTGGAGAAGAAAAATTAAATAAATAAAAATAAATTAAAAATCATAAATTTCAAAATAACAACCTATATATTAAAAATTGTTACTCAATTATGTTTACCAGCATTTTCTTTAAAAAAAAAAAAAGCACTGTAAACAACTCTTTGAAAATGTATCATTTATTTTTTAGTTCATCAAGAATAACAAGTCCACTTTTCAGAATTAGAGACAAATAAAAATAAGATAAATGAAAATCAGGATGATTTAACTTATATGTGGAATCTAATGAACAAAATAAGCAAAATAGAAACAGAATCATATATAAACAGAACAGACTGACAACTGTCAGAGGGTAGGGGGAATAGGGATGCTGAGTGAAATAGGTGAAGAGGTTAAACAAAAAGAAAGAAAACTCTCACAGACACAGGCAACAGTATGGTGATGACTGGAGTGAAAGTAGATTGGGGGCAGGTAGAAAAAGGTAAAGCAGTGATAAATGGTGATGAAAAGAGACTTGACTTTGGGTGGTGGGCACACAATACAGTGTGTTTATTTACTTGTACAACTGAAACCTGTATAATTTTATTAACATATCACTACAATAAATTCAATAAAAATTTTTAAAAATATTAAACTAGCCATCAGTAACCAATTTTTTCTTTATTCTTACTGTACTTTGTAAATGCTTTTAAACAGTACTTAATTTGTTATTAAACTTTTTTATTATATAGTACATCAAGTCATATAGTACATCTTTTAAATTTTTTTAGAAGTTGGGCACTAACTAATAATGCTTAGCATATAAAGTTTCAATTATTTTGGCTGTATTGAGCTACTAAATCATGAACTCAAGTTTATTTCAGATTTTAAAAGATTATAAGTAACAAATCATGATTTATTTAGTAATTAGATAAGCCAGTAAATGTATCAAGTACTAAAAACAAGTGTTTCTTATTGTCCTTCCATTAATCAGAAATTATTCAGAATAGATAGCTCTTTCAGGATGTTTGTAACTGAAATTCTTACTTTATTATATTTAAAATAAAATTATATTACTTTATTAACATAAATTGAATATAATTTTCTATGGATACCTAAATTATTGAAGTGACTCAGATATATTTTCCAAATACCACCATTTAATTTTAGCATGTTTATGGGAAACAATTCCCAAGAAACAGTGATAAGAGTTATAGTAGTCAGGATGGTCTTACGGCTCACAACAAAATTTGATTTCTCATTGGAACCCTCACTGAAGTCTCCAGAACAGTGTTTCCCTGTGCAGTGACTTAGCAGCTTACCTGTTGTCACTGTGGACCCATTCATGCCAACATGTGGCCACTACTAGAACTACCCAAAGAGTTGGAGAGTTACATGCAAAGTTAATATTGCCACAACCTAAAGAGGCACATGTCATTTCTCTGATAATTCACTTCTCAGAACTAGTCCAGTGGCCCTGGTAAATAAAGAAAGAGTTGAGGAATGTGGTAGACATACAGATATTCTGTAGGCATTAAATATTTTTTTTCCACAGGAGAGAATGAGACTATCCCATCCAAGAAGCTTTTGTAAGGTTGCTTGGAAATAAAGATTACAATAAGCTGGAAAAGTGGAGAAATGAGAAATACTAGCATTTAACAGGCCAGCTTTGCTTTGCTTATACCAAAAAAAAAAACCCCAAAAAACAAAAACAAAAACAAACCAAACCAACCAACAAACAAAAATGGTAAAAGCAACTCTTTATTCAGGACAATGGGAAATGGGACCCAGCCAACAACATTGGTCATGATAAGCAGACTGGTGATGTCAAGTGTGTTTTTAATAGTGCATAGTTTTCTAGATAACATGACAGTGTTTAAAGACATTAACATCAGAGGCAGATTGTTTAGTTCTAAGTCTCAATTCTGCCACCAATGTTGTGATTTTGAGGAAGATACTAAATTCTTTGTAAATCAGTATTTTTATCTATAATGTAGAAATTAAATGTACTAACTCAAAAAGCTATAGTGAAAATTAAAGAACTGATATTTGTGTAGATCTAACATCAGTGCATTAGTGCCTGACATGTAAAAATAAGAAATTAATGTTTATAAAACAACTAAACATTTTAAAAATGACTTTATTGATATTCTTGATATTTTTCTAAGTAGTTTTGAAGAAGCATTCTACAAATTAAGAGATGATTTGGCTACTATAAAACAACTGCAGCATATATGATGATAAAGTATAAGAAAAGTACATTTTGATTAAAGGTACTGCCCATTCCATTTCTCCACTCTTTTTCTATTTTTCCCTACACCCAATTCTTCTGTCAGTCATTTTGCCTGTGTGTATATAAATTGCAAATCCAGGTTAGATGAGGTTTATTCAAAGTTAAGCCATAAATTGAAAGACTAGAATGGGTAGCTTTGCATAAGTAGTAAAAATAAAGTAAAGATAAAAATAAACAACAGAATAACAAGATAACCAGAATAATAATATGTGCCAAATTAAGAATTATGAAAGGAGCCCTGGCTGGTGGCACAGTGGATAAGGTGCTGGCCTGCAAACCCAAAAGTCATTAGTTTGATTCCCCAGTCAGGGCACATAACCAGGTTGCAAGCCAAGTCTTCAGCCAGGTCCGTAACTGGAGGCAGTTGAAAGGCAACCATACATTGATGTCTCTCTCTCTCTCTGCCTCTCTCCCTATTCCTCTCTCTAAAAATAATAAATAAAAAATTTTAAAAATGTTTAAAAAAGAATTATGAAAGGAAACAGGCTAAGATAAACACATTTCCATTCTTTCAAAGAAATTAAAGTGAAAAAAAGACTGAAAGTGAAATGGAAAGAGAGACATGATTATTTAAAAAAATAAAAGATGAATCAACAGAATAAGTTAAGAAAATGGAAGAGTCTAGGAAACAAATTGGTGTAAAATGTTATAGAAGTTCAATAGAAGCAATAGGAAGAGTGCTGAAAATAGCGTTATTAATAGAAAGAAAAACTTTATAAAATTACACTAAACAAAAATAAAAAGTGATAAAAGAATATAATACCTCTATAAAACATGCTTAATGCATAATTAATATTTTCCAAAAAATCAATGATATACATCAAACATTTCACAGAATGAATAGAGCCTCACAACCCTATGGAATAATATCAAAATATCTGACATATGTATCATCAGAGTTCAATAAGGAAAGGAGGCATTAAAAAGCTGTTTAAAAAACTAATGGTCCCAAACTTTCCAAATGTGGTGAAATATAATATAAATTTGCAGTTGAAGCACAGAGAACTCCAAACAGAATAAATTCATAGAGAACAATGTATATGAATATGATAGTGAAATTGCTTAAAATAACAAGCAAGCAAAACCTCTCAGACACAGGCAAGGATTAATAGAAGGGTAAGAGTGGAGGGTGGTAGAAGAGGGTAAAGGAGGTCAAATATATGGTGACAAAAAAAGGCAACTTTGGGTCATGAGTACACAATGTAATATTCGTACAGGTATATGATAGAATTGTATACATGAAATCTAGATACTCTTTTTGACCAATGTCATCTCAATAAATTTAATTTAAAAAATTTAAAGCATATATGGAACATGACTTAAAATTAAAATGAAAGGCAAAGAGTTAATCCTCATAATGAAGCACATCATGTTGCATACAGGGCAACAATGATTTAAATGCAAATTGTTTTCTTCTTTTCTAAAATAAAAAGGCTAGAAAATAGCAGGGCAGCATTTTTTAAATGAAGGAGAAAAAGATGATTCACAATTCAATTAACAGAAAAAAATCAATCAACATGAAACTGGGCAGGCAGTTTGAACAGACATCCAGAAAAAGATATACTTATGTCAAATAAACATGTGAAAACATCATTGTTGGAGAAATTCACATAAAACTACAATGAAATGTGTTACTCACTCATTAGTGTGCCTTAAAATTAGAATGATTGTAATAAATGTATAGAATGAGGAGAAACAAATTTTCATATACTAATTTTTAAATCCTATATTGTGGGCTTATAAGATTTAGAGAAAATAAAAAGTTAGAAATCTTTTTGTGTCAAATAACCTAAAATAACATCAAATACATACATAAAATCATCAGAAAATAAAAGAGGAAATTTTACATAGATACAATAATGTTAAGAAAGTTCAACCCATTTCTCTAGATAAAAAGAAGGAAATAGATTATTTGAATAATTTGTTTATTTAATTGACTAGAATCTGTCTTTTTCTCTCACACACCTTTTTTTTTTGGTTTGTTTTCAATTGCACATAAAACTTTTTTTTATAAAGATTTTATTTATTAGTTTCAGAGAGAGGGGAAAAGGGAGAGAGGGAGAGAGACATCACTGTATGGTTGCCTTTCACCTGCCTCCGCCTGGAGACATGACTGGAGACTTGGCTTGCAACCTCATTATGTGCCCTGGCTGGGGAATGGAACAAGCAACCTTTGGGTTCACAGGCCAGTGTCTTATTCACTGTGACACCAACCAGGGCTATAACTTTTTAAAGTTATATTAAGCCATAAAAAATAAACTCACATTAATTTTAAGTTGAACATATCTATGAGACAAAATATATTGTTATTTAAATTTGTGTTTTCATTTATATATCTTTTATTTTGAAATGTGTTTAATTACCTTAGCAATTAAAGTGATTTTGACTTGAAACGCAAACCTTAGGTGAGTTTTGCTTACCCAACAGATCTGATATTTTAATTACATTAATACATTCATCTAGCAATTAATTCAAGTAACAGTAATGGATGTTATCATTTCCAGTTACCAGATAAAACCCTATAAACTCTTGTGGACAGTTTACACATCACCTGAAACAAAAAAAAGATAAATAAAAATGACTGTCTTCAATATAAACTGGTTAAAGTCCTATCAAATATTTTATTTTCCTAATTTGTTGAAAGCATTAGGAGTATTTCCAGTTTTATTGTTATTCTTATTATTACTTTCCATATTATTTGTATTGATTTCAAATGTATAGCATAATGTTTAGATAATCATGTACTTTACATAGGGTTCTCTCCGTACTGCCAGTATTCAACTGGCACCATACGTAGTTATGGCAATAATATTGAATATATTCCATATGTCGTAATTTATATCCCTGTGACTACTTTGTAACTACCAATTTGTATTTCTTAATCTGTTCACCTCTTTTTCCCAGACCCCTAAACTTCTAACCTCTGGCAACCAGCATCTGCTCTCTGTGTTTATAATTCTAGGTTAATTTTGTTCTTTAGACTCCTCATGTAAGTGAAATCATATGGTATTTGTCTTTCTCTGACATTTTCAGTTAGCATAATACACTCTAGGTACATCAATTCTATCACAAGTGGTAAAATTTCATTTTTCATGGCTGAATAATATTCCACTGAATGTATGTTCCACTGTTTTGTTTGTTTTTATTATCAAATCCTCTATGGAGGGACAGTTGTGTTATTTTCATATCTTGGCTATTGTAAATATCTCTGCAATGAACATAGGTATAAGTATATTCTTTTATTTTCTTTTCTTTTTAGGATTTTATTTATTATTTCCAGAGAAAGAGGAAGGGAAAGAGACAGAGAGGGAGAGAAACATCAATGTATGGTTGCCTTTCACCTGCCTTCAGCCACAGACCTGGCTGATATCTGACTTGCAACCTGACTATGTGCCTTGGCTGGGAATTGAACCAGTGACCTTTGGGTTTGCAGGCCAGCACCTTATCCACTGTGATAACATCCAGTGCAGTATATTCTTTTAAATTAGTGTTATGGGTTTCTTTGGGTAAATCTCCAAAAGTGGAATCTCTGGGTCATAAGGCAGATACATTTTTAATTTTTTGAGGAAACTTCATAGTGTTTTCCACAATGGCTGCACCAATCTGCATTCCCACCAACAGTGCAGAGGAGTTTCCTTTTCTCCACATTCTCTCTAACACTTTTTTTGTTGTTGATTTATTGGTAGCCATTCTAAAAGTTGTGAGATCATATCTAGTTGTAGTTTTAATTTGCATTTTTCAGATAGCTAGTGATGTTGAGCATATTTTTATGTATCTATTGGCCATCTATTTGCCCTCTTTAATGAAGTGCCTATTCATGTTCATTCCCAGAGTTTTATTGGATTCTTTGGTCTTTTGGTGTTGACTGTTTAAGTTCCTAATACATTTTGTATATTAAACTCTTTTCAGATGAATCATTGGCAAATATGTGCAAAATATTTTAGCTTGATTAATTGCATTTGCTTATTTTTATTTATTTTTTATCCCAGTGTGATATACCAGAAAAACAAACAACCATTGCCAAGAGGAATGTCAAAGATTTTTCTGCCTGTATTCCCTTCTAGGAGTTAATCTTTAATCCATTTTAAGTTTTTTCTAATATATAGTGTAAAAAGATGCTTGAGCTTAATTTTTTTTTTGCATTTTTCCATTCAGCTATTCCAGCACCATTTGTTGAATAGACCATCTTTACCCCATTGTATTTTCATGCTTACTTTGTCAAGGATTAATTGATTATATAGGCCCTCTATTCTGTTGTATTGATTTACATATCTGTTTTTATTCCACTATGATGCTATTTTTATTATCATGGTCTTATAATATAGCTTGATATCAGGTAGTGTAATACCTCCAAATGTGTTCTTTCTCAAGATTGCTTTGACTGTAGGGCACACAAAAAAAGCAGTCCTAAGAGGAATATTCATAGCATTACAGGCCACTTCAAGAAATAAGTGGAACTGCACCAATCTCTCCCCAGAACCAAGCTGTAATGATAATTTAATTGGGAAGAAATAATCCAGAATAACCAACAGAACACCAGCTAAAAAGAAGCCTTAAAATCACGGACAGAACAGAAGAGGCTGCTTCATCACAATGTGGCAGGTAGAAAATGTAGAGATTTAAGAGGGCTGGCTGGGCTCCCATTGACAGCAGCTGAAGGGATGGATAAACAGCTCAGCAGCCAGGGGTTCCACCTGAGAAGGGTGGGTTCTAAATCACTAGCTGGGCTGCCTAGCCTACAGTAACAAAGATGAAAGTAAATCAGCATCCAGCTGTAAAAAGCAAAAAGCTTCCAGGTTTAGCTGGCTTGAAAGAGATAGCTAGAGACACAGCCCTTAAAGGGACCATGCATGGAAATACATTGTCACCCACTTACGCTGGTCTCCAGCAGAGAGAGTGGACTAGGGACACTTGGGCAGAGTTTGGGGAAGTGGCTTAGAGGAGAGAAATGGGGGATAAACTGAATAGGCCCCAGTGCCGACACATACCCCATATAGTAGGCAGATCTCTCTTCTCTAACTGGGGGAATCCTGAGGTGAAGCCATAGCCCCTCCCACAGGAATTAATCTGCTCTACACTGTGGTGCCTAAACCTGACTGTGGATCACAGATTGATGGGATTAACACCTGAATTAATCTGCCCTGCCCAGAAGTGCCTAAAACTGATAGCTCGTTAAAGATTAATTGGCTTAACAATTTGAGCAGACAAAGACAATTGATCTCTGGTAGTCTCCAACTGGCTGGCTAGGTCCAGAGTAGGACTTGAAGTGATGCCACCAGGGTTGAATCCAGGAAGTAAAAAAAGTGTATCTCTACACCACAGAAGGTCATACAACAAAGACAGGAAATCAAAACAGATCATTTTTAATAAACAAAACAAATAATAAGAGTCACCTAAAATGAGGAGACCAAGAAACAAGCCCCCATCAAAAGGAAAGAAGGAATTTCCAGAAAGAGAGTTAAATGAAATAGAGGCAAGAACACTATCAGACATGGGATTCAAAATAATGATTATAGAGAAGCTCAATAAGTTCAGCAAGCTAAAAAAAAGAAAAGAAAAGAAAAGGAAAGAAAGAAAGAAAGAAAGAAAAAGAAAGAAAGGAAGGAAGGAAGGAAGGAAGGAAGGAAGGAAGGAAGGAAGGAAGGAAGGAAGAAAGAAAGAAAGAGAAAGAAAGAAAGAAAGAAAGAAAGAAAGAAAGAAAGAAAGAAAGAAAGAAAACTATAAACAACTTCAGGGGAACTACGAAGAACTCTAGGGAAGCTACAAGAAACTTACTGAGAACTATAGCAGCATTAAAAAGGACATAGAAACTATTAATAAGAGCCAGGAGAAAATGAAGAATATAATTTCTGAACTGAAGAACACAGTTGAAGGAATCAAAAACAGGCTAGAGAAAGCAGAGGATCGGGTCAGCAAGGCAAGGTGGAGGTCAACATAGAAAAAAATTCCCAGAAAGTGCAACAAAATGAAAAAGGACTGAAAAAGAATGAAGAGATTTTTAGGAGAGCTTCAGGACAACATGAAATGAAATAATATCCACATCAGAGATACCAGAAGGAGAAAAAAAAAAAAGTGGAAAGGGATAGAAAACCTGTTTGAAAAAATAATGAAGAAAACTTCCCTAACCTAAGGGTAGAAAAGGTTATGCAAGTTCAGAAAGCATAGTGGGTCCCAAGGATGATGAACCCAAACAGCTCTACTCTAAGACACATCATAATTAAAATGGCAAATTTCAGGCCCTGGCTGGTGGCACAGTGGATAAGGAGCCAATTTGTGAACCCAAAAGTTGCTTGTTCGATTCTCAGCCAGAGCACATTAACCAGGTTGCAAGCCAGGTCTCCAGCCAAATCTGTAGCTGGAGGCAGGTGAAAGGCGACCATACATTGATGTCTTTCTCCCTCTCTGCCTCCCTCCCTTCCCCTCTCTCTAAAAATAATAAATAAAATCTTTTTAAAAAAGGATTCTAAAAGTTATTTTTTTTAAATGGCAAATTTCAAAGACAAAGAGAGAATTTTAAAAGCAGGAAGAGAGAAACAGCTAATAACATACAAGGGGAGCCCAATAAGGTTATCAGCTAGTTTCTCCACAGAACAACTATAAGCCAGAAGGGAATGGCATAAAACATTCCAAGTAATGAAAAACAAAGGCCTACAACCAAGATTAGTAATCTACCCAGTACAGTAAGACTCTCATTCAAAACAGGGGCTGAAATAAGGAGTTTCCCATGAAAAGAAAGCTGAAGACTATTATCTCCACCAAACCAGCATTGCAAGAGATGCTAAAAGGTCTGCTTTAAGAAGATGAAGAAACAGAGACAAAGAGGAACACATGTACAAAGGGGAAAAATGACAATGAATAAGTATTTATCAATAATAACCTTAAATGAAAATGGATTAAATGCAGCAGTCAAAAGACATAGGGTAGCTAAATGGATAAAAACAAATTTTAGCTTATGAATGCTTTAAAAGCCCTGGCTGGTGTGGCTCAGTGGATTGGCGCCAGCATGTGAACCCAAGGGTCTCCACTGGTTCTATTCCCAGTTAGGACACATGACCAGGTTGCAAGCCAGATCTCTAGCTAGGTGTATAGCTGGAGGCAGGTGAAAGGCAACCATACATTGATGTTCCTCTCCTTTTCTTCCTCCCTCCCTTCCCTTCTTTCTAAAAATAAAAATATTTTTAAAAATTAAATAAATAAAATATTATTTATGTTTATAATGTTATAAGTATAGCACTATACTTATAATGTTATAAGTAGAACTTACTAAATAATGTATAGTTTTGTATTTTTGTTGTATCTGCATTACTGTGGGTTAAGTTTTCTTAGACTGCAATTATTTCCTAAGTTGGGAGATCAAGTTACTTTCAATAACTCTTAGAAAAGTTGAATGCAATTAAGGAAAAAGGTAAGATAATGTAGATGTATCTTACACAGAATATGCTATCTTTCTTATTCACTGTTACAAAATGTGTACTTGTTTGTGGGTGTATAATATATTGATGTTACTTGCAAGTTATGTTTTAAATATCAACCAACTGGTAGTTGGTATGTTGAGAAATAAGTCAATCTTTAGGTTAGAAAAGATGCTCAATGAAGGCTAATTTGGAATGGAAATTAATATAACTACTAAACTGTATGATTCATATATGTAGGCAATAATTATTCTCATATTAGCATTTAAATGAGATCAGATTCCTTTCAAAAAATAATGGAAATAGACATTTCTAGCAATGAAGGCCCCCAAACTGGGAATGCTTGGGAAAATGTATTAATGCTATAGTAAACTTCATTATTAAAATGTGAATGTACCTAATCTGTACCTGAACATACTCTTAAATAGTTCGCTAGTTAGTTTAGGACCACATGAGTTTAGGACCACAAGTTTAAAAATAGCTAGAGTATTATTCTACAAAATTACTTAAGTTCTAGGTTTTTAAATAAATCTCAAACAAGCAGATATCATAATTTCTACTCTGTGGGGAAAGGCTGAACACTTCAGGTGCCATTATTTCTGAAGGCTTCAACTATTGAGACATGAAATGGGGCTCCTGCATGGAAAAAAATTGATCTACTATCTAAAATGGAAAACTCCAAGAAGAATAAGTTGCAGTTCCAATAGCTGAAAATAAAGTTGCGTTGTATTATTGGAGGGGGTGGGATCTGATTTAGAAACAAAATTTATTTTTTACCTTGAGTTTGACACTATCTCTAGGACAGCTTTCACGAAAGTGAGTTCTGCAATGCACCATTTCTGTAATATACTTCGCAAAAGTAGCATTCCAGAGTAAAATAAGTTTTAAAGGAAAAAAGATGAAGAATGCTTAATTCACTATAATATATCTAATATATTATCATTTAACATGTAATAATTATATAAGCTATTGATATATTTTAAAATTTTTGTATTAACTTTTCAAAATCCAATATGTACTTTATAGTAAATTATAATTTGAAGTAGCCACATATTAAATGGCTATCACATTGAACAATGTAGATTTAAAGAATAAAGAAGACTACATTTTTGAGGAATGAAAGTAGAGTTCATTTATATATATTTTTAACTCAGGAGAAGTCTGCTTGTAACCAAGCAAATGTAGGTAGGACCTGTGAAGGATAATTATGAGATTAAATTTTTTTCAGAGGCAAGAAATGAAAGAAACTAGGCCACAATATTTCTTAAAGAAAGTTTTTGAAGGCAATTAATTAAATTATGTTATTAGACACAGAAGTAGAAATGCTTTTCTAGTATAATATTTGTAAAAGTAGGCATGTGTGTAAATGTATTTGTGCATGTGCTCAGTATTATTGCAATTGACATTGCTTAAAAAGGTAATTTTCAAAACAAATGAATTAACATAAGTATTTTAAAATAATTAAAACTTTATATTAATATGACTTGAGAGGCTGACAGGAGGCAGTAATTAAATGGTGAATTGTCTGGATCTGAAAAAAAAAAGAAAGTATGCTTTGGTAGTTACAGAATAGACAGGGGGATGTTAAGAATAAAAAAGGAAATGGAAAAGCCAAAGAACTTATATGCATGACACATGAACATGAACATGAACCAAGAGGGGCATTGCGAGAGAGAATGGGGAATACTGGGTGGAGAAGGGCAAAGGGAAAAAATCAGGACATCTGTAATAACAAAATCAATAAAACATATTAAATTTAAAAAAAGAAATAAGAAAAATCTCAAATAAACAATCTAACCTTATACCTAAAGAAACCAAGGAAAGCCCTGGCTGGTGGCACAATGGATAAGGCACGCCAGCCTGTGAACCCAAAGGTTGGTGGTTTGATTCCCCAGCTAGGGCACAAAACCAGGTTACAAGCCAGGTCTCCAGTCAGGTCTGTGGCTGAAGGCAGATGAAAGGCAACCATACATTGATATTTCTCTCCCTCTCTGCCTCTCTGCCTTCCTCTCTCTCTAAAAATAATAAATAAAAATCTTTAAAAAAAAAAAAAAACAGGAAAATAAAACCCAAAGTGATTAAAAGGAAGTAAATAATAAAGATCAGAATAGAAATAAATAAAATGGAGTCTTAAAAACAATACAAAAACTGTTCTACTGTTAATACAAAAATATAAACAATATTAATAAATCTAATCAGTCACCAAGAAAGAAGGATCCAAATAAGTAAAATCAGATAGAAAGGAGCAGGTAACAACTGATACCACAGAAATATAAATATTATAAGAAATATTACAAGCTGCTATATGCCAACCAGTTGGACAATATGGAAGAAATAGATTAATCCCTATAATCTTCTAAAACTGAATCAAGATGAATAGTAAATGTGAAAAGACCAAGTATAATGAATGAGATCAACGGAGTAACCAAAACTTCCCAGTAAATCAAAGTCCTAGATAGATGGATTTGCTGGCAAATGTTACTAAAATCAAAAGTTACAAGTGAATTTTGTCAAATGTTCAAAGAACTAACACCTATCCTTGGGAGAAAGGAAAGATCCCACATTTATTTTAAGAGGCCAATATTATCCTAATTCAAAAAACAGATAACGATACTACAAAGACAGAAAATTATAAGCTAGTACTCCTGATGAATGCAGATTAAAAATTTCTCAACAAAATGTTAGTAACTGGATCCAGCAGTTCATCAACTAGATCATTGAACATGATCATGTGGAATTTATACCTGGGATGTAAGTTTGGTACAAAACCTGCTAATCAATGTGCTATACCATGTAAATAAAATGTAGGATAAAAATCATTTGATCACATCAAAAGATTCAGAAAAATCTGTCAAAATTCAAAACCCATTTATAATAAAAACTCTCAGCAAAGTGGGACTAGAGGGAGCACACCTCAATATAAAGGCTGTATATGCCAATTCTGCTGGCAATATCATACTTAACCAAAAAAAAAAAAAAAAAAAAAAACTAAAAACTAAAAGCATTTCCTTTAAAATCAGGAACCAGACAAGGATGTCCTCTTTCACCACTTTCATTCAACATAGTACCTGAAACCTTTATGCACAACAATCAGACAAGAAGAAATAAAAAGCATCTAAATTTAAAATGAGAAAGGAAAACTTATTTTTGAAGATGACATAATACTCTAATAAAGAACAATAAAGATTCCACCAAAAAAAAAAAAAAAACTACTAGAATTGATAAATGAATTCAGTAGTGTCTCAGGATACAAAATAAATATTCAGAAATTAGTTGCATTTGTATACATCAATAATGAACTATCAGAAAGAGAAACTAAGAAAGTAATCCCATTTACAATGGCATCAACATAAAAACAAAGCACCTAGAAATACATTTAATGAAGGAGGTAAAAGACCTACTATACTCAGTGCTCGCTTCGACAGCACATATACTAAAATTGGAACGATACAGAGAAGATTAGCATGGGCCCTGCGCAAGGATGACATGCAAATTCGTGAAGAGTTCCATATATTTTTTAAACCACAATAAGATACCGCCTCACACCTGTCAGAATGGCAATCATCAACAAATCAACAAATAACAAGTGTTGGTGAGGATGTGGGGCAAAGGGAACCCTCGTGCACTGTTGGTGGGAATGTTGGCTGGTGCAGCCACTGTGGAAAACAGTATGGGATTTCCTTAAAAAACTAAAAATGGAACTGCCTTTTGATCCAGCAAATCCACTACTTGGACTATACCCAAAGAATCCTGAAACACCAATTCATAAGAATCTATGTACACCTACGTTCATAGCAGCACTATTTACAATAGCCAAGTGCTAGAAACAGCCTAAGTGCCCATCAGTGGATGATTGGATCAAAAAACTTTGGGACATTTACACAATGGAATCCTATATAGCAGAAAGAAAGAAGGAACTTGTACCCTTTGCAACAACATGGATGGAACTGGAGAGTATTATGCTTAGTGAAATAAGCCAGTCAGTGAAGGACAAATACTATATTATCTCACCCATTACGGGACAATAATGAACAAAACTAACAACAAGCAAAACAGAACCAAATATATGAATACAGTGAATAGGCCTTCAGTGGTCAGGGGGAAGGGGGTGGGGGGAGAGGGGAGGCAGAGGCAAGGAAGCGGAGCAGCTTAGACAAGAACCTAGTATAAAAGAACCATGGACATGGAAAACAGGTGGGATTGATTTTGGGGGTAATGGGTGGGTGGGGAGGGAGACAGAGGTGAGCAAAAAGGGGATGGCTATAATACAACAATAAAATTAAAATAAAAGATCTGCTATACTCAGAAGACTTAAAGACATTGAAGAAAAAACTTGAAGAAAATATAAATAAATGAATGCATATAAGATGCTCATGGATAGGAACAATCAACATCATTAAAATATCTGTAATACCTAAAGAAACCTTTAGATTCAGTGCAATTCCTAATCAAAATATCAATGGCATATTCCACAGAACTAAAACAACTAATCCAAATATTTGTATGAAAACAGAAAAGATTCTGAATAGTGACAGAAATCATACAAAGTGATATCTTTATAAATGAAATAATGATAGATATCAAACTATGTGGTATCAAACTATACTGGAAATCTATAATAATCAAAACAACATGATACTGGTATGAAAACAAACATGTACATTAATGGAACAGGATAGAGAACCTGGAAATAAAGCCATATTTATATGGTCAGTTTATAACAAAAGAGGTAAGAAAATACGATGGCATAAAGATGGCCTGTGCAGTAAATAATGTTGAGAAGATTAGAAAGGCACATGCAAAAACAATGAAACTAACCCACATTTTTACACCATATGCAAGAATAAGCTCAAAATAAAAACTTAAATGTAAGATCTGATACCATAAACCTAGAAGATAACAAAGGCATTAAAATATCTGGCATTTCTCTTAGCATGTTTTTTTTTTTTTTTTTTTTGACATATCTTTTTGAGCATAAGATGCAGGAGAATCAATAAACAAATGGAACTACATCAAATTAAAAAGATTTTGCACAACAAGGGAAACCATCAACAGAACGAAGACAACTTATTAAATGGAAGAAGATATTCACCAATGATACACCTGATAAGGGGTTACTATCCATCATAGATAAATAATAACTCAGACAGTTCAGCACCGAAAAAACAAACAATCAAATTAAAAAGTAAGCAGAGACCTAAATAGGAACTAATTCAAATTAAGACATATAGATGGCCAATAGACACACGCAAATTTGCTCAACATCATTAATCATCTAAGAAATTCAAATGAAAACCACAATGAAATATCACCTCATATCTTTCAAAATGTCTCCCTTTAATAAATCAGTGAACAAGTTGATGAGTATGTGGAGAAAAATGAAAACTTGGACATTATTGTTGGAAATGCAGATTGGTGCAGCCACTATGGTAAACAAGATGGAGTTTGCTTCAACTTCTGGGAAAATATCCAAAGAAATCCAAAACACTAATTGGAAAGAACATATGCATCCCCCCACCCCACCCCGACACACACAATTTCATTTTACTTTATTTACCATAACCAAGATAGGGTAGCAACCCAAATAACCATCAATAGGTAAGCTGGTAAAAAGCAATGGTAAACGTACACAATGGAATACTATTCACCCATATCAAAGAATGAACTCTCACTTTCTGTGACAGCATGGATGGACCTAGTGTGTATTAAGCTAAGTGAAATAAGTCAGACAGAAGATGATAAATACTATATGATTTTACTTAATCAAAATAAATGAACCAACAAAATAGGTACAGAGAACAGACTGATGGTTAACAGCATAGAGGGGATAAGGGGTCTGGGTGAAAAGCAGGGAGGGATTAGAATTACAAATTGGTAGTTATAGAATTGTCACCGAAATGTAAATTACCTCTTAGGGAAAATAATCAATAATATTGTGATGACTATGTATGGGCCAGATGGGTACTTGAAATACTAGAGGAACTACTCTGTCAAGTACCTGAATGTCTAAACACTACTTTGTACATCTAAAACTAATACAAAATAATATTGGTTGTAAACTGTAGTTGAAATAAGTTTTAAAAGAATCCCCACACTTGGACTAAGACTTTAGTAGTTTTAAAGTTCCATACATGCTTTCAATGTGCAATCATGTTTGGGAATAAAAGAATAAAAAATATCAGTTTGGTTATCTTGAACATAGTAGGGATTATTACAGGCTTTTGGCATATTATTTCATTTAGTATGTAAACAAGTTGTTGCAGGTTAGTAAAATTACCTATTTTACAGTTTAAAAAACAAAGAAAATAGAAAATGCAAAAAAAAAAATTAAAAAGAAAAAGAAAACAAAAACAAAACAAAACAAAAAGCAAACAAAAAACCAAAAATTGTAAATATTGAACAAGGCTATGGATTTAATAAGTGGAATATAAATGTGGATTACAGTGTTTTCCCTAAAGCACAATATATGTTATTTCAGAGTCTTTTAGTTAATCGATTTTTTGACAGCCACATCAAGACAATTTAATAGTGGAAAATATTCTTTTCAGTAAATGATTCTGGGGCAATTGCATATCCACATGTCAAACAGTGAGGTTGGAGCCCTTCCTTATACCATAATAAAAATTAACTCAAAGTGGAGCATAAACTTTAATGTAAATTATAAAATTATATAAAACTATAAAAACTAAAACTATTAAATTTTCAGAGGAAAACACCAGTAAATATTAGTGACCTTGGATTAGACAAAACCTTCTTAAATATGACTTCAAAAGCATAAGCATTTGAAGATAATATTCATAAATTGAACCTTATCAAAATTAGAAACTTCCATGTTTCAAAGAGTACCATAAAGAAAATAAAAACACAATCCTTGGAATAGAGAAATTTTTTGCAAATTATATGTTAAGACCACCAGTTCAATAATCGTAAGACAACACAATTATCTAATGGATATATATTCTGAATAGACCTTTCTCCAAAAAACTTATATACATATCCAGTAAGCCTGTTAAAAGTTTCAAGATTTTTAGCAATCAGAAAAATGCAAATCAAAACCACAGTGAGATACTTTACACATATATAGGAGTTATAATAAAAAATATATAATGACTGTTAGCAAGTGTGTGATGAAATTGGAACCCTGGTACATTTCTGATGGGCATGCACAAATGATGCAGCCACTTGGGAACACAGTCCAGCTGTTCTTCAAAAAGTTAAATACTTCATTACCATATGACAGAAATAATATTCTTAGATGTATACCCAAAAGAAATAAAAGCATATTTACATAAAAACTTGTAGATGGATGTTTATTGTAGCATTATTTATGATAATCAAAACATGGCCACTTAGTGCATCTGTGCTGTGTTTTGGGAGTTTTGAAAAAAAAATTATCATTGGTGCTTTGACTTCATAAATGTAAAAAGAGAAAGAGGTTTGTTTTTATTCTTTTCTTTTTTCCCTTTCTTGCTCCCTCTTTTTCTTTCTCAGAGTTCATTAAGAACCCCAAATATGTAGTGAATTAAAGAGTTATTATAATTATTATTAAAGTGAAGTGAATTAGGGACCAGTTGGAAGGCGATAAAAGAAGGCCTGGCAGTATATTCTTCGCCTTCACAGAGCATGTAAGAGTAGGGTGGAACTGGTCATTACAAAGATATATTAATCCATTTTTAAAAGCATAAAAGAAGTAATATAGACTAACAGTGAGAGAACATTATATATATATATAATGTATGGTTAGAAGCATGAGGTAGATCATTTGGACTTTTCCAAGAGTTTGTTGAGGATCCTAAGAAAAGTAGAAGATTGGAACAGACTTATTGAACTGCTTTTACCTAATGACAAATTGGAAAGATTTTAATTAAAAGGGCTTTTGAAGAAGTCCTTTGAACATTCAACTTAAAAACATAAAAATATCAGGATTGATGATTAGCTTTGTATATGAATATTTGGGAAATCGATGCCTATTCTCAGTAAACAGTAACATTGTATTTTTTAATTTATTGGGTCTTTGTGAAAATTCTGTAATGTTAAAAAATCTTTGTTAAGAAGCAATTTTACTAGTGGAGGGAGAATAAAGTTGGTCATATTAGCAGTATTTTAGCCAGACACGGGCTTGCTTCAACATCTGCAGATAATGAAAATGATTCTGGTTTACACTTCTTTACCACAATACGTTTTTACATGTAAGATGAAAGAAGCCAATATAGGATGTTGAAGAAGGAAGAGCATATAACCTATATCCATTGGATATTAACAACAGTTGCCATGAAAATAAAAGGATACAGAAACAATGAGTTATTTAAAGCACTCAACAATCAGCACATGAAGTTTTGCATGCACTGTCAACATGATTGACTTGATTAACCGTTTCTAATGTTTCCAGTCTCTGACTTCCCTCCACTGCTACTTGCAGGGCATAGTGACCCAGGAATCATGACTAATTCTGGGTTTGGTAATAGAAACAATCACAGGCACTCACGGTCCTCAGACAACTGCCTATGCAGCATCTGTGGCCCAGATGCACTGGCTAGCTATATATATTTCCTGTTTTCACTGGAAAGCTAGGCCCAGTTCTTTCAATTGAGTGGACCAGGAGGAGCATCTGAGAACGTGCACATGGATTTTACATCCCTAGACACTACCAAGCCTTGGGAAAAATTACAATTTGGGCTCAAATAGACACACTTGACAATGACATATAGAATTTGTTAAAAATTGGACTACTCACTTCCACACATACTTTATATGTTGTATTTGTATTTCTGTTCAGAATGCTTGGAGGGAGAAATATACCAGTTTCCATGCTTTTTGATGTCAATCCTTCTGGTTTTTCTGCTGTTGGCCTCTCACTTCTGCTATCACTCAGAATACTCCCAATTACTACTAATGTGCTAATGCTGCCTTTTTGATGTTATATGACTTCTGTTGCACAGAGGACACAAGATCAATAACTGTGCACCATGCCCTTCAGTGAAGGCCATAGCTCTTTCTGCTTCCAAACAAAAGGAAGCTGCTTCCTCCAGCACCTTCTACCTCTAGACACCCTAACCTCTAATAACACATTTAATTCATGCTCTCATCAGCCACCCAATATATAATATATTATTTATTTTTATTAATTATTTGTTCTTGTTGACACTAGTACAGATGTCTCCTGCTTTCTTCCCCTGGATCCTCTCTAGTCCCTCCCCTCTCCTGGGCTTTACCACCTTGCTGTCTATGCCCATGAGCCACTCATATATGTTCTTGGGCTAATCTCTCCCAGTCTCACCCACTCTCCTCCCTTTTGAGAGCTATCATATTCTGTTCAGTGGTCCATTTTGTTTGTTTGTTTTATTTATTTTTAATTTAATTTTATTGTTGTTGTATTATATTCATCCCATTTCCCCTCCCTTATCTCCCCTTCCCCACCCACCCATTCTCCCACAAAGTCAATCCCACTTGTTGTCCATGTCCATGATTCTTCCATGCCAGTTCCTTGATTAAACTGCTCCCCTTCTTTGCTTCCTTTTCCCCTCTTCCTCTCCCCTCTCCCCACTGAAGGTCTATTCATTGTATTCACATTTCTGGTTCTGTTTTGCTGGTTTGTTTTGTTCATTGGTGTCCCGTAATGGGTGAGATCATATGGTATTTGTCTTTCACCGACTGACTTATTTCCCTAAGCGTAATACTTTCTAGTTCCATCCATGTTGTTGTAAAAGGTAGGAGTTCCTTCTTTCTTCCTGCTGTGTAGTATTCCATTGTTTCAATGTATCAAAGTTTTTTAATCCATTCATTTACTGATGGGCACTTAGGCTGTTTCCAGCACTTGGTTATTATAATTAAAAACAGTGCTACTATAAACAGAGGGGTACATAGGTTCTTATGAATTGGTGTTTCAGGGTTCTTCAGGTGCAATTCTACTAGTGGAATTGCTGGGTCAAAAGGCAGTTCATTTTTAGTTTTTTTTAAGGAAATTCCATACTGTTTTCCTTAGTGGCTGCACAGTTTGCATTCCCAACAACAGTGCACCAGGGTTCCCTTTTGCCCACATCCTTGCCAACACTTATTGTTTGTTGATTTGTTGATGATTTCCATTCTGACAGGTGTGAGGTGGTATCTTATTGTGGTTTTAAGTTTCATCTCTCTGATAGCTAGTGACATTGAGCATTCTTTCATATGCCTTTGGGTCCTTTGTATGTCTTCCTCAGAGAGTTGTCTGTTCAGGTCCTTTGCCCATTTTGTAATTGGGCTGTCTGTCTCCCTGGTGTTGAAACTCATAAGTTCTTTATATATTTTGGAGATCAAACCCTTATCTGAGGTATTATTGGCAAATATGTTTCCAATGGTTGGTCCCCATTTAATTTTGCTAGTGCTTTCTTTAGTTGAACAGAAAGTTTTTGGTTTGATATAGTCCCATTTGTTTATTTGTTCTTTTATTTCCTTTGCCCTTAGTGATGTATCAGTAATCATATTTCTGTATAGGATATCTAAAATTTTACTGCCTATATTTTTCTTCAGGACATTTATGGTGGCACTGCTTATGTTGAAGTCCTTTATCCATTTTAAGTCTATTCTTGTATATGATGTAAGTTGGTGGTTTAGTTTTATTTATTTTTTACACGTTGCTGTCCAATTCTCCCAACACCACATGTTGCAGCGACTATCTTTACTCCATTTTATGTTCCTTCCCCCTTTGATGAATATTAATTGACTACCGAGTCCTGGATTTATTTCTGGGCTCTCTATTCTATTCCATTGATCTATATGTCTATTCTTATACCTGTAGCATATTATTTTGATTACAGTAGCCTTACAGTATAGTTTGATGTCTGGTGTTACGATTCCTCCTACTTTGTTCTTCTTTCTCAAGATTGCTGTGGCTCCATATAAATTTTTGAAGTATTTTTTCTATTTCTGTGAAATATGTAATTGGTATTTTAATTGGGATTGCATTGAATCTATAGATTGCTTTGGTTGGTATGGCCATTTTAATGATGTTAATTCTTCCCATCCATGAACATGATATATGCTTCCATTTATTTGTATCTTCCTTTATTTCTTTCTTCAGTGTTCTGTAGTTTTCTAAGTACAGGTCTTTTACCTCCTTAGTTAAGTTTATTCCTAGGTACTTTATTTTTCTTGTTGCTATGGTAAATGGGATTTGTTCCCTTGCTTCTGTTTCATTATTGGTATACAAAAATGCTTTTGATTTCTGAATATTGACTTTATATCCAGCTATTTTGCTAAATTTGTTTATTAGGTCTATTAGGTTTTTGGTGGAGTCTATCAGGTTTTGTATGTACACTATCATGTCATCTGCAAATAATGACAGTTTGACTTCTTCCTTTCCTATTTGAATACCTTTGCTTCCTTTTTCTCCTCCGATAGCTATGGCTAGAACTTCCAAAATGATGTTGAACATAAGTGGAGAGAATGGGGAGCCTTGTCTTGTTCCTGACCTTAGGAGGAAAGTTTTTAGTTTTTGCCCATTTAGTATGATGTCGGCTTCAGGTTTCTCATATATGGCCTTTATTATGTGGAGGTATGCTCCCTCTATTCCCATTTTGCTGAGGGTTTTTATCATAATGGTTGCTGTACTTTATCAAATGCTTTTTCAGCATCTATTGATATGATTAAATGGCTTTTGTTTTTCATTTTTTTATGTGGTGTATTACATTTATTGATTTACGAATGTTGTACCATCCTTGCATCCCTGGGATGAAACTCACTATCATGGTGTATGATGTTTTAATGTATTGCTGAATCTTGTATGCCAATATTTTGTTAAGAATCTTAGCATCTATGTTCATCAGAGATATTGGCCTATAGTTTTCCTTCTTAGTTGCGCCTTGACCTGGTTTTGGGATTAGAGTTATATTTGCCTCATAGAAAGAGTTTGGGAGTCTTTCCTCTTGTTGAATTTTTTGGAATAGTTTGAGAAGGATAGGAGTTCATTCTTCTCTAAATGTTTGTTAAAATTCACCTGCATAACCATCTGGTCCGGGGCTCTTGTGCTTTGGGAGTTTTTTGATTACTGCTTCACTTTCACTAGTTGTTATTGGTCTATTCAGGATTTCTGCCTCTTCACAATTCAGTTTTCGTAAATTATACTTCTCAGAAATTTGTCCATTTCACCCAGGTTGTCATATTTCTTGTCATATAGTTGTTTGTAGTAGTCTTACAATTCTTTGTATTTCTGAGATATCCATTGTGATTTATCCTCTGTCTTTTCTTATTTTGTTTATTTGGGATTTTTCTCTCTTTTTCTTGCTGAATCTGATTAAAGGCTTGTCATTTGTTTACTTTTTTTAAGAACCAGCTCCTGGGTTTGTTGATTTTTTTGAATTGTAATTTTAGTCTCTATGTCATTTAATTCTGCTCTGAGCTTGATGATTTCCGTCCTTCTACTTGCTCTGGGATGTACTTGTTGTTGTTTCTCTAGTTCTTGAAGCTTGATGGTTAGGTTGGTCAGGTAAGCTTCTTCTAACCATTTTAGGTAGGCTTGCATTGCTATGAATTTCCCTTTGAGGACTGCCTTTGCTTTGTCCCATAGGTTTTGGGCTGTTGTGTATTCAATGTCATTTGTTTCCAGAAACTTTTTGATTTCATCTTTGATCTCATTGTTTACCATTCCTTATTTGAAAGCATGTTATTCAGTCTTCATGAGTTAGAGTGTTTTTGGTTTTTTCCCTTGAGGTTGGTTTCCAGTATCAAGCCATTATGATATGAGAAGATGCTTGGTATGATTTCAGTTTTCCTGTATTTGTGGAGGCTTGTCTTGTGACCTACCTTGTGCTCTATCTTTTGCTTCTTTGTGGTGAAAAGTTCTGTATATCAGTTAAATCCATTTCATCTAGACAATTGTTCAGTGCCACAATATCCTTGGTGTCTTTTTGTTTGGAAGATCTGTCCATTGTTGATAATGGGGTATTAAAATCCCCTACTATTAGCATGTTGCTGTCTATATTCTTCTTGAAGAATCTCCTCCAAGATTTTCCTTATATATTTGGGAGCTCCTACATTGGGTTCATATATGCTTACCAGAATTATTTCTTCTTACTGGATTGTTCCTTTAAGTGTTATAAAATGTTTTTCTTTGTCTCTTTTTATGGCCTTCATTGTAAAATCTATTTTGTCTGAGATGAGTATTGGCAACGCAGCCTCTTTTAACTTCTATTTGCTTGATACATATTTTTCCATCTCTTCACTTTCAGTCTGTGTTGATCTTTTGTTCTGTGGTAGGTCTCTTGAAAACAGCATATATGTGGGTTATGTTTTCTTATGCATTCAGCTGCCATTTATCTTTTGATCGGCATATTTAATTCATTTATATTTAAGGTTCTTATTGATTGATACTTATTTATTGTCATTTTCCCCTTTGTACCTGTGTTCCTCTCTGTCTCTGTTTCTTCATTTTTTTAAAGCAGACTCATTAGCATTTCTTGCAATGCTGGTTTGGTAGAGAAGTATTCTTTTAGTCTTCTTTTGTCTGTGAAATTTCTTATTTCTCCATGCATTTTGAATGAGATCCTTGCTGGGTAGAGTATTCTTGGTTTCAGGCCTTTGCTTCCCATTACTTGGAGTATTTTTTGTCATTTCCTTCTGGCTTGTATATTTTCTGTTGAAAAATCATTTGATGACTTTATCAGAACCCCCTTATATGTTCTTTGCCATTTCCCTCTTGATGCTTTTAGAATTCTCTCCTTGTCTTTGATGTTTGCCATTTTAATTATGATGTGTCTTGGAGTGAGTCTTTTTGGGTTCATCCTCATTGGGACCCTCTGTGCTTCCTCAACTTGAGTAACATTTTCACTTATCATATTAGGAAAGTTTTCTATCATTTTTTTTAACATATTTTTCATTCCTTGTTTTTCTTCTTTTTTTGTTATCCCTATGATATGAATATTATTTTGTTTCTTGTTATCTTGCTGCTCTCTTAAAACCTTTTCATTCTTGTTTGGTCTTTTTTCCTTCTGTTGCACTGTCTTGGAATATTTTTCTACATTGTCCTCCAGCTCCCTGATCCAATTCTCTGCTTCCTCTAGCCTGCTCTTGATTTCTTCCACTGTAGTCTTCAATTCAGAAATTATGTCCTTCATTTTCCCCTCACTCTTATTGATAGTTTCTATGTTGTTTTTAATGCTGGTGTAGTTCTCAGTAAGTTTCTTGTAGCTTCCCTGGAGTTCTTCGTAGTTCCCCAGGAGTTGCTTATAGTGTTCTTTGAGCTGACTGAGCTCACTGGGCTTCTTTATCATTATTTTGTATTCCATATCTGATAATTTGCTTGCCTCTGGTTCATTTAGTTATCTTTCTGGGCATTCCTCCTTTCCCTTTGGTGATGGGCTGGTTTTTTCCCTCCCCAGTTTTAGGTTTCATTGTAATCCAATCAGACTGTGATCAGCTGCCAGGCTATGGAACCACTAGACTGGAAGGATTGATTCAGTTGTAATCCTATTGATCTGTGATGCACCACCAGGCTCAGATACAGCTTCGGGGAACACACCGATTCAGTTGTGTATCAATGAATTTATGATCAGCTACCAAACTCAGGCTCTGGTGAGCTAGACAGAGAGGTTAAATTGTTATTGAATGGGTGTGTGATCAGCTGCCAGCTCAGGTGCAGCTGGGTGGGACAGATTCAGATGTAAACCAATGAATCTGTGATTAGCCACCGTGCTCGGGTGGTGCTGGTCTAGATGGAAAGATTTTATTATAATCCAATGAATCCGTGGTCAGCTTCCAGGCCCAGGTGCTGCTGGGCAAGAAATACCGCTTTAGGTGCCTATTATTGTATCTATGCTCAGACTAGGCAGGGCAGGAGAGATTTATTTAGATATAAGCCAAAGAATTGTGATCAAGCGCTAGGCTCAGGCAGCCGCTGGGTGAGGGGGGCTAGATTGTTTCCAGCAGGCAGGGCTATGAGGAAGCAAGTGGCAAGATGGAATCCACTTGGTGCAGTGGTCTGCCAGAGGTGTCAGCGATGAGTTAGCACCAGGATCCCCACAGCTGCTTCCCCTCTTCTCTCCTCCACACCACCTTCACAAACTCTCCTCACACGTCTCTAGTCCACTCTGCCCTCCCTTTGCTGGAGCCCAGGGTAGGTGAGTACCAATATATTTTTGCTGTGGTTGCCTTGGCAGTTCTCTATCTCCAGCCTTCTCTCAGGCCAGCAAACTCCACGGCTTTCCATCCTTCTCAGCTGGATGCTGCTTTACTCTCTGCTGTGTTGCTGTAGGCTGGGACACCCAGCTGGGGGACTAGAACCCACGCTTCTCAGGTGTAGACCCCTGGCTCCGTTCCTTCTGCTGCTGCCTCCTGTAGGGGCCCAGCCAGCCCTCTTGTGCTTCCATGATTCCTACCAGTCACATTGTGATCAAGTGTCCTTTTATGTTCTGTCTGTGGTTATAAGGCTTCTTTCCAGCTGGTGTTCTGTTGGTAATTCCAGCTGATTTTTCTACAAAAAGGTAATTCCAGATTGCTCCTGGGAGGAGATTGGTGTAGCTCCTCTTACTCCACTGTCATCTTGCTGGATGAAATCTCTGTTTTTTATGGTCCCCTTTTAAGAATATTTCTTCTAATTTTTTAGAACTTAACATGTGGGTGGATTTAGTGGCAACTTATCCTGTAACAGGGGTTATTCTCCATTAAAAATCCCAACCTTGAAATAAGATGATTTCACTTTGGTTCTTCTTTACCTCAGATAAGCTTTTTGATTTTTATAGTGGCAACTTTCCTATAATTAAATAATCTTTTGAATAATATTTTATTCACCAACTTAGATTAAGTGCTTTATTCTCAATTTTCAGGAAGTGTAATCTTTTTTACATTATATTTCCTAAGGGATCAAGGTGTCTTAATACAAAGAGGGCTTCTTAGCTTTTCATTTTTTGATTTTCCAAATGTTTATTTGGCATGTCACATATGACACACTCAAAACTACAATCTGTTCTTTAGGTGGAGGGCTGGATTCTGCCCGCAGGCCTTGTGTTTGTCACCTATGTCTTAGTCTAAAAATCATTAATGACTTTTCAGGATATTTACTTGAACTTCTAAAGTAGAATTGCCACTTAAAGATTTGAAATTTTAAGGCGCTTGATACTTATTTTCTAATTATTTTAAGCAGGAGTATACCAAGTTACAATCCTAGCAAAGACAGTTTATCTAATAAGCATAAGACAGATTTTTCAACCAGTGTTTTCTGTATACACATAAACTCACATACATGCATACACATTAACAATCATCTTGGTGATCAACAAGTTACTGTTTAGAATAAAATTTAATACATAGTCTTATATTGATTTGGTTTACCTGTGTTATAGCTAGTTTACTCTAGATGATTTCTCTGTATTCAGCGGGCAAATATTTAAATGAGGTCCTATGTACTGTTTTAATTATAGAGAAAAAAGGAAAAAAGGTTGGCATTAGTAACCTAACAGGCATAGGCTGATGATGGCTAAGTATCTGATTTGTGAGAGATGAAACTCAAATACTTTTTAAAAAAGATTTTATTTATTATTTCCAGAGATAGAAGAAGGGAGAGAGGCAGAGGAAGTGAAACATCAATGTATGGTTGCCTTTCACCTGCCTCCAGCCGTGGATCTGGCTAGAGACCTGGCTTGCAACCTGGTTATGTGCCCTGACTGGGGAATTGAACCAGCAACCTCTGTAAACTCAAATACTTTTATGTGAGATATAAATATTGGTTCTGGTATGAAGTACATTTTTCCTTATCTAAAAAATGTTAATGTTTACCTAAATCTATGATAAATAATACTTTAGGCTGTCAGGAAAAAGTGTAGAGAACTGGGAAATAGGCAACAAATACTCCAGGCTTATATCTGATTCCTTAAATGATTTTCTATTGTCTAGCTTATTTAGAACTATTTGAGGTAGATGGAATTTTGGAAAACTGAGGGCAACACAAATGTTTCCTGGCCAATTTATGAACACACCTGCCCACACCACACTTATGTTCAGCAGTTTCTGATGGAAAAAACAGCCTGGCCCCCATGCCCCACCCTCTCTCTCTATTCACCCAATTTCCCCTAGGGGCTTTTGTTTGTTTGTTTGTTTGTTTCCCCAAATGAAAAAAGTTCTAAAAGGGAAATGGTTTGCTAATATGAAAGAGATGAAACAAAATATGGTAGTAGCACTAAAAGGCATCAAAATTGGCAAGTCAAAAACTGTTTTGAGCAGTGGGAAAAGGTCTCAATGAACGTATTGCATCAAATAGAGAGTACTTTGGAGGTGATTGAAGTTTAAATATATAAGAATAAAATCACAATTTTTTAATAAATAAACTCCATTTTTTGCCTCCTTTCTAGTTAAACAAGAGAATAAAAAAGTTTTCAACCAGAGATTAACAGTTATTATTTTTAAAAGATTGGCTTTCATACTGTTCTCGTATGTTAACCTTGTACCTGACTTTTAATTTTTAGTGTGTGTATTTCTCTTCATGAAGTTAAAAACTTTGAATGTATAATTTTTAGTGATAGCATGCTATTTTATTCTTTGAATGTATTAAAGTTAATCATTGCTTATTAAATATTTTAATATTTCCAGAATGATTATAATTATAATATTTATCTATTAAATACTTATCTATTTTTAAAAATTATAATAATTATTATAATTATATTATTCTGCAATGAATATCTTGGCCAAGGGGTATCAAACTCATTTTCACCAGGAGCCACATCAGCCTTACCATTGCCTTCAAAGGGCTAGATATAATTTTAAGACTGTATAAATGTAACTACTCCTTAATAGTTAATCGAGCCAGGTAGAAACAAGGTGCCTGTTGGGATAAAACAAGGTGGAGGGCTGGATTCTGCCTGCAGGCCCTGTGTTTGCCACCTATGTCTTAGTCTAAAACTCACTGATGACTTTTCAGGATATTTACTTGAACTTCTAAAGTAGAATTGCCACTTAAAGATTTGAATTTTTAAGGCTCTTGATACTTATTTTCTAATTATTTCAAGCAGGGGTATACCAATTTACAATCCTAGCAAAGACAGTTTATCTAATAAGCCTAAGACAGATTTTTCAACCAGTGTTTTCTGTATACACATAAACTCACATGCATGTACGTTAACAATTATCTTGGTGATCAACAAGTTACTGTTTAGAATAAAATTCTAATACGTAGTCTTATATTGCTTTGGTTTACCTGTGTTCTTTGATACTGTATTATATTTAATAATCTTTAAGCATTAAATTGTTTCGGACTAATATAAAATTTACAAAATGTACATAATTGGCATTACCCTTAAATAATTCTTAGTTATCTTTTTAACTCATCCTAGGTAAACATTTCTAAGTTCTGGGTAGAGCCTTGCCTTTCTTGTAAATGCTACTTAATTCATAAAAGGCTCTTGGACTTGACCAGATTTAGAATGAAATATGCTACATATAATTCCTAAAGTACTGGTTTCATATCTACATGCCTAAATCATTTTATTAGCTGCTTAATAGCAAAACAAATTAGTCATCCTCTCTGATTCCAGCGTACCTTATGCTGAGACATGCCCACCTTAATATGCTTTCTGATAGAGTAAATGCTCATTCTGTCCGAGCACAAATCTTATTTGGGCTCCAGGAAAGTCAAGGGAGAGAGAGCTGAGTCTGCAGTAGGATTGCTTACCCAAGGAGAACTGAGATTTATTAACTAACTTCATTAAATATATGGAAGACCCAGCACTCAAGGTTAGAAAATTAGGATGCAAATATGAAACTTCTGTGTGAAATGAAACAGGTAGCTGAAATAAGAAAGATAGATGTTATCACTTTATACAAGTAAGAGAGGTGGGCTGACATCAAAGTAAATGTTCTACTGCGAACCCAAAATCGCTGGTTTGATTCCCAGCCAGCGCACATAACCAGATTGCAAGCCAGGTCTCCAGCCAGGTCCTTAGCTGGAGGCAGGTGAAAGTCAACCATACATTGATGTCTCCCTCCCTCTCTGCCTCTCTCCCTTCCCCTCTCTCTAAAAATAATAAAATCTTAAAAAAAAAAAAAAAAACTAAATGCTCTAATTCACTTAATGAAATGGTATGCTTTTCAGTTATTCTCTTGGTTCAGTAATTTGTTAGTTAAGATAGATAACACTAATTAAATCTCAGATATACATATATGGCTAAAAATTTAATTACTTAGAGTACATATTTTAAAGTATAATTTAACATTCCCATTTTTGTAAACAGTTTATCTACAAAATGGTAAATAAGTTTTCACTTGGAATAAAATGATACATGCTACATTTCAATGTAATTAACAAAATATAAATTAATAGAAGTTGTGTTTTGAATATTTGGAGCTATTTTCAAGCAGTTAAATAAAGATGTAGATAAGCAAACATGATGTATTTTCTTGTTGTGTTTTGTTTGTTTCCCAAGTCTGTTTAGTTATATTGTTTATAACTATGGGTCAATTTTTCAACATTTATGAGAAAGCAGAGATATATTTTTATTATTGAAAAATGCTATTATTTTGGCCCCCTTCTCAGTCTCTTAGTAGTGTAAGTTGGGAAAGTAATATAATTGTGTTGGTCTGTAATATTCATTTCTTTTTAACTTTATTTTTATTGTTGACACTATTACAGATGTCCTCATTTTCTCTTGCTTTGCCCAACTCCACCCAGCCCCACTGCCTTCCCTCAGGCCATCACCAAATTGTGGTTTGTGTATATGGATTATGCATATATATTCTTTAGCTAATCCCTTAGCTTGCAGAAATGAAATGGAGTTAGAGAACAGGACAACTGTAATTCAGAGAGAGAATAACAGCATTATAGGCTTTAATAAATGGGTTTTCTGAAACTGAGAAGTAAGGTGTGGTTTCCAAAGAAAGTATATTATCTACACATTTTTGAACTCTGAAACTATTTCATTTTTATAATTATTATTTTCAAATCAAGAAAACAAGCAGACTCAAGTCCAGACAAGTTATAGCACCTTGTTGTGCCTCAATAAAATTAAAGAAAAAAGAAAAAAAGGAGAGAAACAGGATTTATGTCACTAAAGTTTAGTAGAGCATAGAGGAGTTAAAAACATGAACAAATGAAAAGAGCTGAAAAGAAAACAATTCTGTTGGGCATAGGCATTAAGGTAAGAATTTATAGGCAGAGTTAAATCCAAGTAAAATAGTAAGTAATCATGGTTGCTTCTTTTACATTTTCTTTATTTGTTGCCTGCTTCTTCTTAACCTTGTCCACAATGTACAAAATACACAGGGACTGCCCTTTAACAACTTAGCATTAGACCATTACCCACAGGGTTAACTAACAGCCATGTAAGAGGAGGCTGAAGAAGTCATCTGAAAAGAGCCTATAGGAGATTTTGTTTTGCACCGTTATTTTGAAATCTCACAATGGTCTGAGTGGAAGAGGTTACTTCCAACTCACTACAAGCTATGCTAGAGGGTTTCAGAAAGGTAATTTATAGAAATCAGTTGCTTCTTCATTTGTAAATTTAGGCTAGTCAATGAAAGACATCTTATTGAGACTTTATCATGAGAAAACTCCACTTAACACCAAATTTTTAGCAAAATGAGATCTGGCTTGAGGCCATCCTAAAATTAATTTTGCTAAAGATAACTAGCTGAAAGGACAAAGAATCCTCCAAAGACTGATGGACGACTATAATGTTGGACCTAAGGAGAGTCATCAGTGGTCATTCAGTGAAGATGCTGTCTATGCTCTACATTGAGGGAGCTTCAGTATATCTTTACTGAAGGGAAAAAAAAAAAAAATCCTCCTTTGAGTAAGTGTTGGCAATTGTCTGTTTGTAATGGGGGAATAAATACACTATACTTGATACCCATATTCATCTTAGTAAAAATTAAACCTAGCTTATTTATCTAACCTGATTTTTCTCTCAAAACTAGAGCTATCATATTAAAGTTTCTTTTCTAGGTAAACTGTATTTTACAGTTTAGTCATTACCATTCCTGTATGAACCTAAATAGCAGCCTGACCTAAGGTCCCATCTCATAAACTGAACTGTCAAATAAACCAGATGGCCAACTCAAGGACATTGACCATGAACATCATATCAGGATGAGCTGGGACACTCTTGTATGCTCACAGCACCTTCCCTACTCTGGCTCTTCTCTCTCACATGTCCACATTCCCCCTGAGAAGTTTTCTTCTTCCACCAACTCCCTTTAACAATTTCTGGCTTGACCAGAGAAGGCAGGACTGACTTTGGGACAAGTCTCCCATCTTCTAGGTTGCCAGCATCTAAATAAATCACTTTTCTTTCTCACCAGCACCTGTCTTGTGTGTTTGGCTTTCATAGTGGCAGGAAGGTGGATCTGTGTTTGGTTACATATTGTATCCATAAGAATCCAGTAACATATTACATTTGTACCAGCCATGTGACATGGTACTTCTTAATCCCTCATCTTTCTTCCCTTTGGTTCAATCTTGGAAAAAACAATAAAGAATGAAAAGAGTGGAGGTAGTAGAGTAAGAAGGAGGGAGAAGAGGTTTGAAGAAAACAATGCTTTCTGAGGGATAATTTGCTCCATTTAATTTTATTTTCTCAACCCCATTATTTCCTTATACAGTATAACTATAATTAGTTTCAAATCTAAGTTTATATTGCAGTTTCTTTCCCAATGTTCCTGGAAGGTGATTCTTTTTTTTTTTTTTTTTAATCTGACCTTCGCATCTAATTATTATTCTTATTACATTCATCTTTTAGGAGTGAGTTGTAAGGGTATCCTTGTAGAGGACAGTAACTTTAGATTTAGACTGAAAACACAAATTAAATTTAGAAGGGCTTACTTATGGTTAAATATATGGATAAAGGAAAAGGACAAAGCATAGATAACTTTTAGATAATTTCAGGAGTCAATATATCATTTTTAAGAACATGAAGAAACTAATGAGTTTAAATTCCAATTCTAACACTTTCTAGACATAAACCTTAAAAAGTCACCAAACTTCTCAGTATTTTGCTTCCTCCTTTGTAAATAAGAAATAATTTTAGCCCTTAACTCTTAGGTTTCTTATGAAGATTAATGAGATAATTCACATGACACATTTAGAAAAGGGACAGAGACATAGTAGTTAATAAATGGTAGGTGCTATTATCATCATTATTACAACCACCACCATCAACATCATCATCGTATATATTTTTTCATATTTTAAATTAGACTTTGACTTACCCACATGAATTTTTCATATTGCATATTTCCAATATAAGCAAACAAACTAAGATGAATAGTTTTATAAGTCAAACTGACCAAATGTTCCCCTCTTCCTGATTCCCACCAGTTGCAGAATGATCTTAAAAGAGATACTCTTTAGCTTCATATTCCTTTTTTGATTTTAAGTAATTTTTATTTTTCAATTACACTAACAAACAATATTCTATTAGTTTCAGGTATACAACTCTGTGATTAGACCTTATATAACTTACTAAGTGATCAACCCAATTAATCTAGTTCCCATCTGACACTATACATAATTATTACAAATATTGACTATATTTCCTATGATGTACTTTATATTCCTGTGACTATTTTATAACTAGCAATTTGCACTTCTTAACACTTCACCTTTTCACCATCTCACCAACCCCCTTCCATGTGGCAACCATCAGAATTTTCTCTGTATCTATGAGTCTGCTCCTATGGTCTTGTGATATAGTTTGATATCTGATATTGTGATTCCTCTTACTTAACTCTTCTTTTTTCTCAAGATTGCTGTGGGTATTTGTAGTCATTTTTGGCTCCATATAGATTTTTGATATTTTTTCTAGATCTGTGAAATATGTCATTGGTATTTTAATTGGGATTGCATTGAATCTATAGATTGCTTTGGGTTGTATGGCCATTTTAATGATGTTAACTATTCCTAGTCATGAACATGGTATATGCTTCCATTCATTTGTATCTTCCTTAATGTCCTTCTTTAGTGTTATGTAGTTTCTAAGTACAAGTTTTTTACCTCCTTGGTTAAGTTTATTCTTAATTCCTGTTTTTTTTTTTGGTGCTACAGTAAATGGGATTTGTTTTCTCAATTCTATCTCTCATGTTTCATTATTTGTATACAAAAATGACTTTGATTTCTGAAGATTGACTTTATATCCAGCTATTTTTAAAAATTTGATTATTAGGTTGAGTAGGTTTTTGGTGGACTCTATCGGGTTTTATATATATGTATACTATCATGTCATTTGCAAATAATGACAGTTTTACTTTCTCCTTTCTAATTTGGATACCTTTGATTCCTTTTTTGTTGTTGTTGTTTTTTTGTTTTTGTTTTTTTGTCTAATCACTGTGCCTAGAACTTTGAAAACGATGTTGAATAGAAGTGGAGAGAGTGGACAGCCTTTTCTTGTTCCTGACCTTAGAGGTAAAGTTTCTAGTTTCTGTCCATTAAGTATGATGTTGGCTTCAGGTTTCTCATATATGTCCTTTATTATGTGGAGCTATATTCCCTCTATTCCCATTTTGCTGACATTTTTATCATAAATTGTTGCTGTACTTTATCAAATGCTTTTTCAGCATTTATTGATATGATTAAATGGTTTTTATCTTCCAGTTTGTTTATGTGGTCTATTGAACTCATTGATTTGGAAATATTGTACCATCCTTGCATCCCTGGGATGAATCTCATGGTATACAATCTTTTTAATGTATTGCTGGATTGGGTTGGCCAATATTTTTTTGAGAATTTTTTGCATCAATGTTCATCAGATATTTGCCTATAGTTTTCTTTCTTTGTTGTGTTTTGACCTGGTTTTGGGATTAGAATAATATTGGCCTCATAGAAAGAAAATCGTTCTTCTTGGATTTTTTAGAATAGGTTGAGAAGGATAGGAGTTAGTTATTTTCTAAATGTTCGTTAAAATTCATTTATGTAGCTATCTGGTCTGGGGTGCTTGTGCGCTGGGAGTTTTATTTTTTATTACTTCTTCAATTTCACTAGTTGCTTTTGGTCTACTAAGACTTCCTTCTTCTTCTTAATTAATTTTTGGTAGATTATACATTTTCAGAAATTATTCATAGTTGTTTGTAGTAATTTTCTTGTAATCCTTTCTGTTTCTTTGTGTTGGTTGTGATTTCTCCTCTGTCATTTTTGATTTTGATTATTTGGGTCCTCTCTCTTTTTTCCTTGAAAAGTCTTGTTAAAGTCTTGTCAAATTTGTTTATCTTTTCAAAGAACCAACTCCTGGATTTATTGATTCTGTGAATTGTATTTTTAGTCTCTATGTCATTTAATTCTCTGATCTTGATTATTTCCTTCCTTCTACTTGCTCTGGACTTTGTTTGTTGTTCCTCCTCAAGTTCTTGTAGCTTTATGGTTAGGTTGCTTATATAAGCTTCTTTTAATTTTTTTAGGTAGGCCTGTATTGCTATGAACTTCCATCTGAGGGCTTCCTTTGGGTATTCCATAGGTTTTGGGCTGTTGTGTATGTGTAACCCATTCAATACTTAATAGCGTGTTATTTAGTCTCCATGAATTAGAATGTTTTTGAGGGTTTTTTTTCCCTTGAGGTTGGTTTCTAGTTTCAAGATTGTGACCTGAGAAGATGCTTGGTATGATTTTAATTTTCTTGAATTTGTGGAGTTTGGTCCTGTGTCCAACCATGTGGTCTGTCTTTGAGAATGTTCTATGTGCATTTGAAAAGAATGTGTATTTTGTTTCTTGTGGTGAAAAGTTCTGTATATATCAATTAAGTCCATTTTATACAGAGTATTGTTCACTAAAATATCCTTGGTGATTTTTTTTTGTTTGGAAGATCTGTCCATTGTTGATAATGGGGTGTTAAAATCCCCTACTATTAGTGTGTTGCTGTCTACATCCTTCTTGAAGTCCTCCAAGGTTTTTCTTATTATTTGGGTGCTCCTACATTGGGTGCAAATATGTTTACAAGGGTTATAATTTCTTGATGGATTGCTCCCTTAAGTGTTATGAAGTTGCCTTCTTTTTCTCTCTTTATGGACTTCATTGTGAAATCTGTTTTGTCTGCTATAAGTACCCCAGCCTTTTTTTCATGTCCATTTGTTTGAAATATATTTTTCCATTCCTTTGCTTTTTCTTTTGATCTGTGTTGATCTTTTATTCTGAGGTGGGTCTCTTGTAGATAGCATATATGTGGGTCAGGTTTTCTTATCCATTCAGCTACTCTGTGTCTTTTTATTGGTGCATTTAATCTATTTACTGTTAAGGTTATTATTGTTCCTGTATTCCTCTCTGTCTCTCTTTGTTTCTTCTTTTTTAAGCAGGCCATTTAGCATATCTCGCAATGCTGGTTTGGTGTATATGTACTCTTTTAGTGTTCTTTTGTCAGGGAAACTTCTTATTTCCCTTCCCATTTTGAATGAGAGCCTTGCTGGGTAGATGATTCTTGGTTGCAGGCCTTTGTTTTTCATTAATTGAAATATCTTTTGCCATTCCTTTCTGGCTTGTGTTTCTGTTGAGAAATCAGCTGATAAGCTTATCAAAGCTCCCTTCTGTGTTATTAGCTGCTTCTCTCTTTTTGCTTTTAGGATTCTCTCCTTATCTTTGAAGTTTGCCATTTTAATTATGATGTGTCTTAGAGCGGGTCTGTTTGGGTTCATCTTCTTTGGGACCCTCTGTGTTTCCTGAACTTCAGTGATCGTTTTCCTCATCAATTTAATAAACTTTTCTGTCATTATTTTTTCAAACAGGTTTTCTATCCCTTCTTTCTCTTCTCCTGATATCCCCATGATATGGATATTATTGTGTTTCATGTTGTCCTGCAGCTCTCTTAAAACCTCTTCATTCTTTTTCAGTCTTTTTTCATTTTGTTGCACTTTCTGAGAATATATTTCTACGTTGTCCTCCAACTCACTGACCTCATCCTCTGCTTCCTCTAGCCTGCTTTTGATTCCTTCTACTATATTTTTCAATTAAGAAATTATATTCTTCATTTCTTCCTAACTCTTATTGATAGTTTCTGTGATTTTTTTTTTTTTTTTTTAAATGCTGGGGTAGTTCTTAGTAAGCTCCTTGTAGCTTCCCTGAATTCTTCATAGTTCCACATCAAGTTGTTTGTTCTTTCTTTGAGCTATCACTGAGCTCTTTGAGCTTCTCTATCATCATTATTTTGAATTCCATATCTGATAGTTTGTCTCTATTTCATTTAACAGTCTTTCTGGGGATTCCTCCTTTCCTTTTGGTGATGGACTGTTTCTTTTTCTCCCCAGTTTTAGGTTTCTCTTCTTGTTTGCTTTTGCTTTTCAGAATGGGCTTTTTTGAGTTCCTGTCTTTGTAGTGTGAACTTCTGTTGTGTAGAGATGCAGTTTCTTTACTTCCTGGATCCAACTCTGGTGACGTCACATTGTTCCATAGTCTGGGACTAGTCAGCCCATTGGAGCCAACCAGAGATCCACTCTTTTTGTGCCCTTCAGTTTTTAATTCAATTAATACACTCTCAGCTTTCAGGTGTCAGTACCATTGGGCGAGACAGATTAATTTTGTTGTAATCCAATAAAATCTATAATCAGGGGTTACCTTAGGCACTGCTGGTTGGGCAGGGCCAATTAATTTAGTTGTAATCCAATCAGTCTGTGATTAGCCACCAGGCTCAGGCATCTCTGGACATGACAGACTGATTCCAATGGGTGTGGCTATGATGGCTTCTCAGGGAGATGCTGATTTGGTGTAGCCTATTTCACCTATGGTTTCGGGGAAGGGTCAGCACTGGAACCCCATTGGCTGCTCCCTCCTTTCCTCCTTTCCTCTCCTCAAGGCCACTGCTCCAAAATCTCTCCAAGCATTTCCAGTCAACTCTGCCCTATCTCTGCTGAAGCTCAGAGTTAAGTGGGTACCAATGTATTCTCATGTGTGATCACTTTAGTAATTCTCTGTCTCTAGTGCTCTCAGACTAGCACATCCTGCGGCTTTTTGCTTTTCACAGCTGCATGATATTTGGCTCTCAGCTGTGTTGCTGTAGGCTGGGAAGCCCTGCTGGGGTATTTAGAACCCATCTTTCTCAGGTGGAGCCCCCAACTCCCTACCTCTTGTGTCTCTGCAATTCCTACCAGCCATGTTGTGATGAAGTGGCCTCTTCTCTTCTGTCCATGGTTATAAATCTTCTCTCCAACTAGTGTTCTGTTGGTTATTTCTGATGATTTTTTCCCAATTAAGTTGTAATTCAAGATGGGTTCTGGGAGGAGATTGGTGTAGCTTCACTTATTCCTCCGCCATCTTGGAATCTCTCCCATATGCTTTTTGATTGAAGCATTTAATCCATTTGGATTTAAAGTAGTTGCTGATAAATATGTATTTATTGCCATGTTATATTTATGTTCTCCATATTTTCCCCTCATTTGAATAAAGAAGTTCCTTTAACATTTCTTGTAATACTGGTTTGGTTCTAGTGAACTCTTTTAGATTTTCTGGGAAGTTTTTCTCTGCCTTTTGATTCTAAATGATAGCTTTGCTAGGTAGAATAATCTTGGTTGTAGGTCCTTGCTTTTCATCACTGAATATTTTTTGGTCAATCCCTCTTTCCTGACATGTTTCTGTTGAGATATCAGTTGAGAGTCTTATGAGAGCTCCCTTCTAGGTAACTAATTGCTTTTCTCTTTCTGTTTTTAAAATTCTTTGTCCTTAACCTTTGACATTTTAATTATCTTGTGTCTTGGTGTGGGCCTCTTTGAATTTATCTAGTTTGGGATTCTCTGAGCTTCCTAAACTTATATGTCTATTTCCTTCATTAGGATAAGGAAGTTTTCATTATTATTATTTTTTTTCACATAGGTTTTCACTTCTTGTCCTATCTTCTCATTCTGGCACCACCATAATGCAAGTATTGATATGCTTTAGTTTTTTTTCTGGAGTTTTGTTTTATTCTTTCATTTGCAACATGCTTTTTTGTCTCTTTATTTTGGCAGCCTCCCTGTGTTTGTTTCTATGTATTAGGTAGAGCTGCTACATCTCCCAATCTTTGTTGAATGGCCTTTTGTAAAGGTGTCTATCCTGTAGGGTCAGGGTTGTACAGCCTCTTCAATCACCCAATTTGGGCACTTCAAATTCACCCCTCATGGGAGTTATACACACCCTCATGTTGTAGTTGTGCCTTGATATTGGCACTTGAGTGGGAGGGATTTATTCCTAGGCCAATTAGCTGCTATAAAAGGCCAAGGTCACCATGGAAAATTAGCTATGCAGGGGCCAATCTCTCAGAGCAGGAATTACTTCATCTGGGCTGTATTTCCCACTAAGTCCATCCCTTGAGTGTGTTGTTTGTGGAAGTTTCCTGGTGGTGCTTCAATAAAATCTGAAGGTGTTCACTAGGTTTGCTGGATTTGTGGCCTACTGGGAGGTTCAGGACAATGTTAGCTGCTGCCTGTGTTTTGCCTGGATCCACTTGGCCTGAGCTACAGATATATCTGCAAATTGCTTTTATTTGTGCTGGGCTTGGAGGTGTCCAAAAGAGCACCAAAGCAACTGCTGCTAATACAGGGCCTGGGGCTTCTTAGTGAGAGGTATGGGGCACACCAACACAGAAGATGCTTTTATGATAAATTTTAAGAAATTCTGAAACATAATCCAAGACAGGACATGTAAGGAATAGTTACCTGAAACATATTGGGTGGATCCATAATTTGGGTAGGACAGGGTCTCAGGGAATCACCAGGTTTTGGCAAACAGTGTAGCCAAGTTGATGAAGACTCAGATATGGCATATACCTGCTGGCTTCATTGGAGGAGGGCTTAGGAAAGGAATAATGTTCTCTGTCAGGACTTCTGTCTGGGAAAAAGCACCCCTCCATTTCTGCTCCAGATGCCAGACAACAATTCAGTTCCTCCCCATATTTTCCAGATGCCTTTTAAGCTGCTACTTTATACCAGTAGTTCAGAGCAACTGATTCTGATTAAGTTCACCCGTGTGTTCTCCAGAACCCTACTTCTTACTCAGCCACTATCTCCTCTAGTTTTTACAGCCAGAAATTATGGGGACTTCTCTTCTGAACACCAGAACCCTAAGCTACAGGGCCTGGTGTGGGGCTTGTACCCCTTGATCCCCAGGGGAGATATCCCTCTCAATTTTTTTTTCATTTTTGTTTTTAGTCTTTATTATTTTTTACTTTTTATTTTTTTTTAATTTTATTGTTGTTGTATTACATCCATCCCCGTTTTGCTCCCCTCTGTCCCCCTCCCCACCCACCCATTCCCCCCAAAGTCAATCCCACCTGTTGTCCGTGTCCATGGTTCCTTTATACTAGGTTCTTATCTAAGCTGCTCCCCTTCCTTGCCTCTGCCTCCCCCCTCCCCCCAACCCCTTTCCCCCTGACCACTGATTTATCTGCCACTTGTCATGTGGGATGAGACCATTTGGGTCTTTGCTCCTCCCACCAGTCTTGATATGGCTTCTTGTGTATCCTTAGTTGTAGGATTTTTACTTAGCTAGATTTCAGATGCTTCTAACTGATTCCTATTCTGTAGCTCAGTTATTCTTTTGGGAGTATTATTATGGGAGGCTGTGAATACTGCATTTCCTTATGCTACTATCTTAACCAAAACCTAGAACTCTTATTTTTTTAATAATGCAAAATAGTCATGTCACTGAAGTTATTTAACTCATTCTGTTAAATATATAGTTTATTTTGGATTTTCTAGTTGTCATATATTCTACTATATGAGTATAGTTTACAAATATCATGTTTAATCCTTCAAATATCTTCCCTTCCATGGTAGATATCATCATCATCCCTATTTTACAAATGAGGAGCCTGAGGCTCCATGAGGCTAAGTGGTTTATGAAAGTCATACACATTGAAACCAGTAATGATAGGATTTAAACACATTTTGACTCCAAAAATTGTCTCTTTTATTTTTGAATTAGTGAGTTTTATTGGTACTTTCTTGGCACAGACCATATAGTTATGTTATTGACCATTAAGTGCTTAATCCCCTGTGTCATTATTTTTTCATGGTGAAATACTGTGTGTAACAGATACCATTTGTTCATCCATGACCATCTTATGTAGCTCTATACTCAACTTTTACTCAATTATTAGTTTTCTAGCATTGCTTAATATCACAAATTCCTGACACCTATACTATCTTTTACTTCTTACCTATTTTTCACCTTAGTAAGAAAACAAAATTAAAATTCAGTAATTTTGTTTTCACACATTGGCATATGTATGGTAAGAGAATGGCAGAACCAGACTATTGGCATTAAAATGTGCATAAAGACTGTTGTGTCCAAATCAGTGTTCACCTTAACTACTATGCCACACTTGGCTTTCCCTGATTGTTTTAGCATGACTTTATGGTGACCTTTGTCAATCATGTTTTATGAACAGAGCCACCAGAATCTTTCATAGTAAGGACTAGTTCTTACCACACAGACTCAGTCTGTGGCCAAATTATTTATTTGTCTTTGTGTTATTAGAGAAACCCTGGTTCTTCTTGCCAATGCTGTAAAGAATATGGATCAATGAGCCTTTTAGCATGCACACAAAGTTTATTAGTGAATGGGAGAGCAAAAGCAAGGGTAGCCAAAAGCCAGGATTGCAAGCTTGCCCTAGAGTGGCCAGAGGCCCAGTGGCCAGACGGCCAAGAGTGCCCAGAGGGTGGCCAGAAGCCCCATGGATAAGAAAACAAGACCTTTGTATGTCTGAGGACATACATAGCTGGTGAGAACGGGGGTGAAGGCGGCATTAGCTTTTCTTTTGGGTGGGTGCAGGTGACATGACTACCTAAATTTAGGCTTGTGTGGATGTCTGTTAGCCTGAATCCTTCTCTCTCTCCAGTCTCTATTTGTTCATTGTACTTGCATGATGGGAAACTGGCAGTTAATTAAAGTTGTTTTTATGGACTTTTACTTTGGGTATTGTTGACCCTCTCCCACATTTCTGGCCTTCAGATAAAAACACAGTCTCAAAGTTTTCCTTTTCCCAGCTAGTGGAGGTGATATACACACACTTTCAAGGGCTCCCCTGTGCTGCACTATCACAGTTCACTTGTATTGTTCAGAATGCCTGGAAGCCTTAGTGGACTAGGCTCAGTATACTGGGGCAGTGGGTGAGACAGGTCCCATCTCCTTCTAGCCTTCTGTATTAAGTATCTAATAAAGAACTTAATTAGATTGGAATGGTGAGGATCCAGCCTTTGTTTTCTTTCTGGCTGCTCATTTGCCTGTAATATTTGTACTGCCTACATTGTTCAGTCAGAAAGCAATCTATGAAGTTATCACTAACTCTTCAAAAGTTGCTAACACCAGGTAAAAATATATAGGAAATATTGATAAATATGCTCAGGGTAAAGGGTACTTCAAAGAAAAGCAACCACTGATTGAAGAATGTTCCAAAAATAAAGGAGATCCATGGAGTCTTTCTCTAATCAGTGATAAATTTTCTTTCCTTTTCTTTTCTTTTTTAACTCAAGCAGAGGGCTGTTAATATATCAGCCTTTGTCCTACCCCTGATTCTTTTTCAATGGCGTGATCTCATGAAAACAAAATTTTTGCTTCTATTATGTAGGTATGTTCACTTTCTCCTCAGGAACTCTGACAAATATTGTTCTGGGAAGCAAAAGTTGCTGAGCTTAACCAAATACTGGCTTAGTGCTCTATTATCATTTGTTGCAGTGATAAATCCAGAGAGCCTGCCCTAATATAGAACCAGTTCTTATTCTTTCTTGAGAGTCATCAAATGTAGACTCCCATATATTCCTTTACTGTAAATGGATTTCATTTGAAAGTAAATCTGCCCTGGCCTGGCCAGTATGGCTCAGTTTGTTGGAGTGTCCTCCCATAAATGGAAGGTCATAGGTTAGGCTTCTGGCCAGGGCACTTACTTAGGTTGTATGTTGGGTCTTTGGTAGGGGTGTGTGCAGGAGGTAATCAATTACTGTTTCTCTCACATTGATGTTTTTCTCTCTTTCTCCCTTTCTTTTCTGTCTCTCTAAAATTAAAAATATAAAACTGTCCTGAACATGTACAACTGATGTTACACTTTTAAATATATTAATACATTTTCCTTCTGTAAATTAAAATATATTCTTGAGACCTCGCTGGTGGCACAGTGGATAAGGCACCAGCCTGCGAACCCAAAGGTTACAGGTTTTATTCCCCAGCTAGGGCACATAGCCAGGTTGCAAACCAGGTTTCCAGTCAGGTCTGTGGCTGGAGGCAGGTGAAACGCAACCATACATTGATGTCTCTCTCCCTCTCTGTCTCTCTCCCTTCCCCTTTCTCTAAAACTAATAAATAAAATCTTAAAAAAAAAAATGGATTTAATACAACAACAATAAAATTAAAAAAAAAAAAGAGTGAAATCATATGACATTTGTCTTTCTCTGACTGACTTATTTCACTTAACATAATGTTCTCCAGGTCCATCCATACTGTTGCAAAAGATAAAATTTTCTTCTTTTATTTACAGCTGAGTAGTATTCCATTGTGTAAATATTTCATAGTTGTTTCATCCACTCATCTATTGGTGGATACTGAGCTGCTTCTAAAGGTGATTATAAATAATGCTGCAATGAACATAGGAGTGCTTATGCTCTTTTGATTTAGTGCTTTGGGTTCCTTCAGATATATTCCCAGAAGTGAGATTGCTGGGTCAAAATGAAGATCTGTTTTTAATTTTTTTGAGATATCTCCATACTGCTTTTCACAATGGCTGTACCAGTCTGCATTCCCACCAACAGTGCATTAGCATTCCTTCCTTTCTCCACATTCTCACCAGCACTTACTGTTTGTTGATTTATTAATAATAGTCATTCTGAAAGGTGTGAGATGGTATATCATTGTGGTTTTAATTTGTACTTCTCCAATGATTAGTGACCTTGAGCACCTTTTCATATGTCTATTGGCCATCTAGAAAAGTATTTTTTCAGTTCCTTTGCCCATTTTTTAATTGGGTTGCTTGTTTGTTTATTTGTTGTTTTGTGGGTATGTTGAGTTTTGTATGTACTTTTAAAATTTTGGATATTATCCCCTAATCAGATGTATCAGTGAATATGTTCTCTCATTCTATGGGTTATCTCATTATTTTGTTGATGATTTCCTATGCTATGCAAAAACTTTTTAGTTTGATATAGTCCCATTTGTTTATTTTTTCTTTTGTTTCCTTTGTCTTAGAATATATATCCATAAAAAATTGCTATGAGCAATGTCTGAGATTATGCTGCCTATGTTTTCTTCTTCTAGGATTTTTATGGTTTTGTTTCTAAAATTTAAGTACTTGATCCACCTTGAATTTATTCTTATATGTGGTGTCAGAGATAACATGATTTTATACATAGAGAATGCCAAAGACTTTATTACAAAATTACTATACCTGATAAATGAATTCAGCAAAATATTAATATATAAAATTAATATCCAGAAATGATTTGCATTTATTTTTTTAGTCATCTGTTTTTTTAAAGATTTTATTTATTATTTCCAGAGAGAGGGAAAGGGAGAGAAACATCAATGTATGGCTGCTTTTCACCTGCCTCCAGCTATGGACCTTGCTGGAGACCTGGCTTATAACCTGGTTATGTGCCCTGGCTGGGAATCAAACCAGTGGCCTTTGGGTTCACAGGCTGGTGCCTATCAACTGAGACACCAGCCAGGGCCTTGATTTGCATTTTTATATACCAGTAATGAACTAACAGAAAGGGAAACCAAGAAATAATCTATTCACAATTTCTTCAAAAAGAATAAAATACCTAGGAATAAACCTAACCAAGGATGTAAGAAACCTATATTCAAAAAATTACAAGACACTGAAGACAGAAATTGAAAAATATATACATAAATAGAAGCACATATACACCATACCCATAGATAGGGAGAATTAACATCATTAAAATATCCATACTGCCTAAAGCATTGTATAGAATCAATGCAATTCCTATCAAGATTCCAATGACATATTTCACAGAACTAGAAGAAATATTAAAAAAGTGAGATGGAACCACAAAAGACCTTGCATAATAACAGTGATCCAGAGGAAGAAGAACAAAGTTGGAGGAATCACACTACCTAATATCAATTAATATTCAACAGAGGAAGCAAGCATATACACTAGAATAATGATAGTTTATTCAATAAATAGTGTTGGGAAAATTAGACGGGTATGTACAGAAAAATCTTATGATTTCCTTTTTTAAATTGTTGTTGTATTAGAATTGTTTCATTTTTTCCCCCATTGCTCTCTCCTGCCCCACTCTCTCTGCCTCATTGTCCATGTCCATGGGTCTTTCACATTAGCTCCTCAACTAAATCCTTACACTACTTTCCCTAATCCTCTCTAGTCACTGTCATTCTACTCCATTTCCCACCCCCCACCTTTGTCTCTGGTTTTGTTCTGCTCATCTGTTTTATTCATTAGTCTTCTGTATATATACTCTGGTTTCTCTTCAGATTGTATGATTTTCTTAATAACATTTTCTTTTCCTTATCATACTTCAATAATATAGTATGCAACATACAACATACAAAATATGCACTAATTTATGTTTTATGCTATGGGAAAGGCTTCTGAACAACAGTAGGCTATTAATATTTACATTTTAGAAGAGTTAAAGTTATATGCAGATTTTTGACTGAAGAGAGTGTCAAAGGTTAGGGGACGGGATAACCTTTGTGTTGTTCAAGGGTCAACAGTGTAATGTCACCAAATAGTAGAGCTGAAAATGACCTTGGTTATGACTTCACCAATGTCTGGATTTTATAGGTGAAAAACCTGTTGGCACAGTCATAGCCTAATTTGTTCTGGGTCCCTCAATTTATCAGTGGCAGAGATAAGAATTCTGGTAGTCTTATAATCAAAGTAGATATGAAAAGTTTTATATCTGTTACAGAACCCTACCAATGCTGTTCTGTAATAGCTGTGAGGTTTGATTCCCCATCACCAAGAAGCATAACTCCCAAAGCAAGAGCTTAGTGAAAAAGAAAAAGGGTTGTTTAATTAAAGGATATACAGATTTAGAATAATGGTCGATTTCTGCTGTAATATCCCGCTTCTTTGAAAAATACCCCAAAACACATTGTCCTGCCTCCCTCTGCCAAACCTGGTCAGTTTCTGAATACACCACTCAGAGGTACCATCTTTCAGAAAAGCAGAAGTCTACAGCTCAGTATTCTTGGTCACAGTTCAGCTCCAAGCATCTCCCATGAATCCGGATCACTAGCAGGTTCCTGCAGCTCTGTCAGCTCAGCTGTTTTCTCCCTGCCAACTTCTAGTCTGACTTCGTGTCAGACTCACTGATTTTCAGGCCTCCCAGTGCACCTCCTCTCTCAGTACAGACCCAGTGGCTCCCTCTCACTGACCTCCAGCCTACCTTAATTTGAATGCTTGTCTTAGGCCTTGTGTGACCTCATATTCAGCTAGCACTTCCAAAGGTGCATTTCCGTCTGCCATTTTTGCCAGGTCTCCAGTATCTTTGATCCTTTTTTGGCTGCCATCTTTAGTCAGGGCAAAAGTTCCCAGTGACACACAGGCATCCTAGGTGGGCCTGTACCTCCCCTGGCCATGTCACAAGTCCCTGAACCAGCTCAAGGCCTATACCAAATTCACACTGGGAAGCAGGCCTCTTCCCTTCAGGAAGGTATGGCTATTAACTTGCCATTGTTGTGCAATGTATCTTAAACACTATACCATCTCTTCTCCCCCTACTCCAGTTCTACCTGAAGATAGGATTGTGGAAGTTGTTCCCCTCTACTCACGGGATCAATACTCTGCAACTCATTGCATACCTATAGACCTTACAAACAAACTTTCACTAAGAAGCAGCTGGATGTGCGAGTGCATTTTATTACATTCTATAAGAAAAATGAATCTGCAGATAGTTTTATTCCAAGAGAACAATTCTCTACCCAAATTAGGTTCAAGAGCTGTCAACAATAAAATAATTCTATCAGCTATTTAAAGTACAATTATTACTGTGAAGTACTTGGTAGTCTAAGGAAGTTTTTATATCATACCAAAACATCTGGATACATCAATCAACTGGATGTATTTATATTTTGTAGACAAAGCCCCTGTGATAAAGCAAATTTAGAATTATTTCTTTTAACCACAGAATTAAGTGTGGTAAATGTTTGAAACAAACTAATTTATAAAGTAGAAAGTACTAAGTTAATATTGGATTTGCTTACTACTTATCTGACCTATTGTGTTTTTGTTTTAAGTTTTAACTCTTAGAGGAATATTTCTATACTATTTATTCAAACAAAGTAGTGACAACTCAAACAAGAAGAAATTTAACATTTAGTAAATTTTTAAGACAAGAACTTAAAACTTAATTTTCTGTTCTTCTGTATAAGTGTATTATAATGTACACAATAATATTTTCAAAGTATAACAATATCTTATATTAAGATAATAATCCAAGGGGAAAGTGGAATAGATAAGAGAGTTCAAAGAGTAAAAGAGAAAGTATATAACTTTGAGTTCTTAAGAAGTAGGCTTCAAGGTTTATGACATTTAGTTTAAAATCATAATGGGATATAACCTTATAATTTTCACTATTTAAAATTTATCCTACATTATAATCTTTACAGATAGTTGAAATTATGACAAAAATACAAAATCAACTTAAAATATTTACAGGGCCATGATTATTTTGAAAATTATTTTAGCATTTATCCAAGCAAAAATTTTGCCTGACATTTGGTTTCATTTTATTGGATGTGTGGGAATAAAACTGTAATGCTGAAATATGTAGAAAAACAAACAGAAATTCATATAGAAACAGAAACTTAGAATAGGATGAATAATGGACAGAATGAGAGAGATAAGTAGAAATTATTTTTAGCAGTGGGCATTAAGAGAGACAAGGTATGAATGGTTGCAAAGTTGGCAAGCTCTCATATGTAGATAACTAGGCTTCATGATCTCATAACATAAAACTACCTTTATAATACTTATTATGTATGTTGTGGTACAGCTTCCAGGCCACCCTTTCAGGATATAGGCACTCATTTTTCTACATATTATTCTGGGAAATTGGCTTTGACTAAAAGGAGTTGCCTTTCCTAAGGTCATAATCCCCCTCTTCCTTGGACTGGCCTGCATCTAAGGATTGATAAATATATTGATATAGAGACATACCCTACCCAAACCCCACTTTAAAAAAAAAAAAAATTATTGTTCTATTACAGTTCCATTTTCCCCTGCTTCCCTCTTCTCTCCCACAGTCAGTTCCCTTGCTGTGATCCTTTATACTAGTTCTTTGACTAAACCCTTCTCCTATTTTTCCTCCTTCTCCCTGTCCTGCTCCTCTCTAGTCACTGTCAGTCTGACCTTTGTTTCCATCCCCCTGGTTCTATTTTGCTTATTTGTTTATTTTGTCCTATATTAGGTAAGAACATATGGTATTTGTATTTCACCACTTGGCTTATTTCTCTAAGCATAATACTTTTCAGTAAGAAGGAAAACCTACCTTTTACAATAGCATAGATGGAACTAGAGAGTATAAATGACCCATGGACATAGATGATGAGGGAATTGACTGTGAGAAACAGGATGGGGTGGGTGGGGCAAGGGTGAGTAATGAGGGAAAAATGAAATAGTTATGATACAACAACCATAAATTAATAATAATTAAAAAAATCTCCAGTTCCATCCTTTTTTCTCTCTGCAGCGTAGTATTCCATTGTGTAAACGTACCAAGTTTTTTGATCCATTCATGCACTGAGGGGCACTTAGGCTGTTTCCAGCACTTGGTCATTGTAAACAGCATTGCTATGAACATAGAGGTTCACTGGTTCTTCTGAATTGGTGTTTCAGGATTATTCAGGTATAATCCTAGCAGTGGAGTCAGTGGATTAAAAGGCAGTTCCTTGTTTTGTTTTTTGAGGAAATTCCATACTGTTTTCCACAGTGGCTACACAATTCTGCATTTCCACCAACTCTGCACTAGGGTTCCCTTTTCTCCACATCCTCCCCAGCACTTGTTGTTTGTTGATTTGTTAATGATGGCCATTCTGACAGGTGTGTGGTGGTATCTCATTGTGGTTTTAACTTGTGTCTCTCTGATGGCTCATGATGGTAAGCATCCTTTCATATGCCTATAGGCCCTCTGAGTGTCCATCTTGGAGAAATGTCTGTCCAGGTCCTTTGCCCATTTTTAAATTGGGTTGTCTGTCTTCTTGGTGTCATTTGTCCTTAAGTTCTTAAGTGAGTCATTTAAGTTCTTTATATATTTAGAGATCAAACCCTAGTCCAAGGTATCACTGGCAAATATGTTTTCCTATATGTTTGGTTCCCTTTTCATTTTCTTGATGTTTTCTTTAGCTGAGCTGAAACTTTTCAGTTTGATTTAGTTCCATTTGTATATTCTTTCCTTCATTTCCATTGCCCTAGGAGAAATATCAGTGAAAATATTGCTACGTGGGATATCTGAAATTTTACTGCCTATGTTTTCCTCTAGGACTTTTATGGTGGCATGACTTTAAGTCTTTTATCCATCTTGAGTTTATTCTGGTATATGGTGTAAGTTGGTGGTCTAGTTTCTTTTATTTTTTTCTTTTATTGCATTTCCCTGTCCAGTTCCCCAAACACCATTCACTGAAGAGGCTATTTTCACTCCATTTTATACTTCTGTCCCCTTCCACATTTTTTAATTTGAAGCATGATGAACGGTCTTTCTAGCTTCAAAATTCTAAAGGTGATCAGTTGAAGCTTCTGCTGCAAGTGTGTGTCAAACTCAATTTTCCCTTTGCCCAATTCTATTTATGACACTATTTCGTGGAATTTTTTTTTTTACTTTTACTTCCCAGGTATTTTAACAATGACCCTTCCTGATAATATGTGTGCATGCAAACCTCAATTTCAGAGCCTGTTTATTGGGAATATTAACCAAAAATTTCTTGTGGGAAAGTTATTAGCAATACCAACACTTGGTCACAGAGGCAAATACATCTAATTCTAAATAATATTATATACTAATTGATAAATAAAAATTTAAAAACAACTGGCCAGTAAGTGTTACATTTTGGTTAAAAATATTATATATAAGATAAAATAAAATTACTGTAAGTTTTAATAGGTTAGAATAATATAAAATATTTCTTGGATTTGTGACTTTAAAAATATTTTTGTATCTTAAAAAATATATAGTCTTGTTGGAATGTAAAATTCTAACCAAAGTATTATTAAGAATCTCTTTTTCCTTGGTATCCCTTAGAAAATTCCCATCTATATTATTATGCTTAGCATTTTCCTGTAGTCTAGAGACTTAAAACTTCACATCAAGTGCTTTAAAATGCAATAAAAAAAGTAGAGCAAAATCAATACTAGTGTGAGGAATGACTTGAACAGCTTGTATTTCCACAGTGGTCATCAAAAAGTAATTTTATATCCAATAATTTGTATTGATTGTTTGTGGAACTCAAATGCATTATGCCATAAGCCTAGTTGTGCAGTTACAAATATATGTACTATTTTGTTGATCTCATTTTTTTTCTTACTGAGTTTCATTTTCTCTAAAACAAATCTTATTTTGTAGTATTTATATATGGAGGCAAGATTCAGAACCATGGCTATTGATTCAAAATAGCTTCAGCCACACAATGACCCTTTGGGTCATGAAAAACTGGCAAATATATATATATATATATATATATATATATAATTTAGGAGTAAGCACTTTCAGAATTAGTTACAATGTGGTCATCAACTGCTGTGGTTTTATATTGAAATAGTTCATTAAAAACATGATCATGCCATTTAAAGCCAAAAAGATGCATACTCTGCAGCATATTCAACATAAAACCTCCTAATATATCTAGAATTTCTATCTAGGATATAGGGGATATTACCTGAGCAAACATTTGATTGCTCTTGGCTTCTATATTGTGGACCTATCTACTGGAAAAACTCCTTTCCTATATTATTCTTTCCATCATAACATTCTGGAAAGGGAATGCTACAATTAAAAGGTTTAGTTGATTTAATTATCAAGGTGCCAAAGTAATGTATACATGATTTTTAAAAATAATACATGTTTTGCCTTTATTATTATCACATGGACTTGAATTGGGACAAGAAATCAGTTCCAGGATTCTCTTTGCTGACTGGTACTTTGGGTATTTATATTCAAGCTGGAAAAGCCTGACTTACTGTGAATAGTATTGGAAAGGAGGAGGAGGGAGAGGGGGATGAAGAATAAGAGGAAAAATTACTTAAAGTGAAAAGAAGGGTGAAAATAGCCTATGAGGATGTTTAATGTTTACTACAGGATATTTAAGAAAAACTTTCCTTTCTTTTACCTTCAGTTTAGTGTACTTTTCTGGGATGAAATGAAAGAGGGTTCTTTTGGCAGGAAAAAGATCTGAGTTATGATTTCTAGAAGGAGTGAAGATTCTGAAACCATATATGTTAACTCTACAGCCTCTATGGTTTAGTCAAACACAGCTTTTAACTAAAGCACTTAAGATGACTGTGTTTGTGACCTTGAGCAGCTGACTTAACTTCTTTGAACCTATGTTTTCTTATTTAAAATAAATATTGATACTTATTTGAATGTTGTTATTAGTATTTAATGAAAACAGTTATTTATTCAACAAGTTTGTGACTAGAATTATTTTATGCCCTAGTTTCATAAAAGTGCACAAAACAGAAATTCCCTGAATTAAGTCAGTTAATATGTAAATCAATAAACAGATTGAATTAAGCTATGGTGACTGATAAATCAAAGATGGTAGGTTAACGATTCATAGAGAAGAAATGTGTTTTAAATGGGTTGGTCAAATGAGCCTTTTCTGAGATGACATTCCAGTTAAAAAGTGACTAGTGGAGACCATCCACTGAAACACCTGGAGAAAGACATTTGAAGCAGAGTGGCTGGTAAATGAAAAGGCCTTAGAATACAAATAAGCTGGGTGTAGGGGGATATGGCTACAACATGTTGAAAGGGGGAGAATGCAGTGTCAGATGAAGTTTTTAGTCAGCACAAAATAACAAAAATACAAAAAATGTAGCTATTAAAATTTATGTTATTCATTAAAGTTCTAAAATTATCTCTATTACAATTGTATTGGAGAATCGATCTAATGTTGGCAGGATATTATAGTATCTGGTGGTGAGTGGTTTAATGAATAAATTGCTAAACTAGCAAACATGAGTTTTAAAATAGAAACTTACCACTGACTTTCTGCGTGAACTTGAGAAAATTTTATAATCTCAGCTTCAATATCAATGGTTTTGTACATTTTACCCCTATGATTTTTATAAGGCTACCCTACAAATTCAGATTAGAAATATTGTACCAAGTAAGTTTTTTATAGTAGATGCAAGGTATATCATTACCTTAATCAAAATGACATGTTATATCAATGTAAACATTTGTTCATTTGTAATTCATTTGAATTGTTTTTGAAATTAAGAATAATTTATTTAAAATTTTTAATTTGAAAGTTATAATTGCCATTTTTCAAAAGACTTTTAATGCAGCAATCCCTGGTGTGATGGAATTAATGTCAATATATAAATTATCTATATAATAATAAAAATGCATTTCTAATGAAAATGTGGAGAACTATTAAACATACTATGATATTTTAAAATACATAGTGTTAAGAACTGTGAAGGATCTAAGATATTATCTTATGAACTGATTTGTAACCCCACTTACACACAAAGATTCATATATTGATCCTTTTATTCCCAATGTGACTGTATTTGGAGATACAGCTTTTAAGGGAGTAATTATAATTAAATAAGGTCTTAAGGGTAGAGACGTAATCCATTTGAACTAGCATCCTTATATAACAAGTACGAGACACAAGAAGTGTACAAGAACAGAAAAAGGCCATGTAAACACATTGTAAGAAGATGGTTATTTGGAAACCAACAAGAGGGGCTTTAACAAACTAACCCTGTTGGTTGGTACCTTGGTCTTGGATTTCTATCCTGCAAAACTGTGAAAAAATTAATTTTTGTTGTTTAAACTACCAAGGCTGGGGTATTTTTTATGGTAGCCTGAGAGACAAATACACCCTACTTACAAGCTAAGAAGTTAGCCCACTATACACTGTTTCTTGGATGTTGGCAGGAGCCACAGATTTTTGGATCAAAAACGAAGGTCATTGTGGCTCACAATAGTAACAGAGAAAGTATCAAGCTATTGTCTCATGCTGGATCTCTATGCTCACCCCTGCCCCCCAAAAAAGAGAGACAAAGAAGGCCATGTGATAGTTGCAGATGCATAAATTGCATAATAGCAGAAGAACCTTGAGCCAAGGGAAACATGCTGTTGTCATGAAGGTAAGTGTGCCTTCCATTTACTCTGGAGGCTTCAATTAAAACCACCCTCTCCTCTGGAGAGAGACAATTTTCTGTCCTCCAAGGTCATTCACTGTTACATAAATATCTTTCAATAGACTGTCTGGCAAAAAGGCAATCATATTTACAAGATGTACTAAATGTGAGAGTCCAATGGAGAATTATCTCCAAACACAGAGTTTCTTTTGTAAATTAAAAAACAAAACAAAACAAACAAAAAACCAATGTCTCAGGAATGCTATGTGCAAAAGAAAGTTTCATTAAAGAATCTGATAGTCCTTATATGAAAGATAACCAAAGGTTTTCATCTTAAGAAACTGGTGGTTGCATAATTTGTCATATTATTTTATTATATGAACTAATTTTCTAAGGTCAAATGTTCTTTCTCAAGTACAGTAACCTGGGCAATACAAATAATTTGTTGGGTGAACATTATTGATAAATTTAATTTCAGTCTAGTCAGATAAGTAAGCTGAGACAGGGTAGTAATTAAAAAGTGGATCTTCTGAATAATAGAAGTTTACAGCTTTAAAAATGAAGCAATGATATTTTTACTTCCATTAGATATAATCACTACTGATCAGTTTCAATTATTTCACAGAGTCAGTTATAATTTATAAGGCTTCTTTCTTCTTCCCACCCTTCCAAGTATAGTTTTTCCAGAAATGGATGAAATAATGTTGATTCACTCTTTCTCCCAAGCATGTTTGTACTTGTTCCAACATAAGATCTCTTTTACAGTAAATAATGCACCTTCACTTATATTTTATTTTGAACTCCTGATGATCAAAAGCCAAATCTATTTTTGTAAAATGATTTTTAAAATCTTAAATAATTGTTAACAGGCTTTAAGATTAGACTTTTGGGAGTTCTAAAACACTTCACCTTAAATGTATTGTTAGCCTGAGTCTTTCAAACAGCCTTATCATTTTGGTAGTTCTGTGAGTCTGCATGAGATCCTCCTCTCTGGAGGGAAAACTCTAGGACAAAGTTTTCTCTCTTGCAGTAGCCTGCATTCTCTTCTGCAGTTGGCCACTGTGTGATTTGTGGTGCCTCACTGAAGAAGCACAGGAACCTCAGGTCCAACAGTGTCACCATTAACTAGGGGACAAAGCAGGGCTATATCATCAACATCCTCACATCACTATCATTTTTTCTTTTTGCAAAAATACATTTATTAACATACATTATTTTTACACATATTTAAAGTACATACTGGACTTTGAAGAGTTATTACAAAAAATTTAAAATGTGCCAGTAGTTTACATAATTATTACAGTTAAATGATTGTATTTTAGATATATTGTAGCAAGATTAAGCAGTTTTTCTTCTTTAATACTGATTTTACTATGGAATGCTATTTTTGTGAAATATATCACAGAAATGATGTATTGCTGAACTCACTTTTGTGAAAGTTGTTCTAGAGACAGTGCCAAACCCATAGTAAAAAAGGAATTTGATTTTTGAGTCAGATCCTGCCCCCTCAAATAATATAACTCAACTTTATTTTAAGCCACTGGAACTACAACTTATTCTTTTTGGCACTTTCCATCTTAAATAGTATATTTATTTATTTATTTATTTATTTATTTATTTATTTAGGCTGTGTGCAGGTCTTACTTCTTTCAGTACCCTCTGTTTTTCCTTTACATGTGTTTTACAAGTTGAAGCCTTCAGAAATAATGATACTTGCAGTGCTCAGCTGGTCCCCAGAGCAGAAATTATTATGTCTACTAAGTTGAGGTAAAAAAAAAAAAAAAAAAAAAAAAAATCCCTATGATTTAAATAATTTTGTATAATGGTATTCTAGCTATTTTTTGAACTTGTGATTGACTTTCTGTGTGGTCCTAAACTAACCCCTGAACTATGTAAGAGTCTGTTGAGGTAGAGATTAGGTATGTTCACATTTCAATAATAAAGTTTACTATAGCATTAATTCCTTTTCCCAAACATCCCCAGTTTGGGGGCCTTCATAACTGGAAATGTGTATTTCCACAATTTATTTGAAAGGAATCTCATCTAATTTACATGCTAATATGAGAATATATATTGTCTATGTACACAAATCACATAGTTTAGTAGTTTGCAACTTCCATCCAAATTGGTCTTCATTCTCAGAATCTTTTCTAACCTAAAGATTGACTGATTTCATAAAACACCCATGACCACTTGGTTGCTCTTTAAAACATAAATTGCTAACAAAATTTACATTTTACACACCCACAAATAAGCACATATTTTGTAACAGTGAATAAGAAAGATAGCATGTCTTCTATGTAATATACATCCATATTTTCTTACTTTTTTATTTTTCCTTAACAGCATTCGATTTTTCTGAGTTATCAGAACATGATTTTCCCATATTGTGAAATAATTCCAATCTAAGAAAACTTAACCTGCAGTAATGCAGGTACAATATACAAAATTATACCTTATTTAGTAAAATCTATTTATAACAAGATCATTCTAAAGCATTCATAAGTTAAAGTTGGTTCTTATCTAACTTTGATTGGTACATTTAATTTATTAAATTAAATTAATTAAGATTATTATTGATAGGTACTTATTCATTATCTATTTTTTCCTTTGTACCTGTGTTCCTATCTGTCTGTTTCTTCATCTTCTTAAAGCAGACACTTTAGCATCTCTTGCAATGCTGGTTTGGTAAAGATGTATTATTTTAGACTTCTTTTGTCTGGGAAACTCCTTATTTCACCTTCCATTTTGAATGACAGCCTTGCTGGGTAGAGTATTTTTGGTTGCAGGCCTTTGTTTTTCATTGCTTGAAATATTTTTTTCCATTCCCTTCTAGTTTGTTGTGTTACTGTTGAGAAATCAGCTGATAACCTTATGGGAGCACCCTTGTATGTTATTAGTTGTTTCTCTCTTGCTGCTTTTAGAATTCTCTCCTTGTCTTTGAAATTTGCCATTTTCATTATGATGTGTCTTGGAGTGGGCCTGTTTGGGTTCATCTTCCTTGGGACCCTCTGTGCTTCCTGAACTTGCATGCCTTTTTTTCTCCTCAAGTTAGGGAAATTTTCTGTCATTACTGTTTCAAGCAGGTTTTCCATCCCTTGCTCCTCCTCTTCTCCTTCTGGTATCCCTATGATACTGATGTTATTACGTTTCATGTTGTCCTGCAGCTCTCTTAAAACCTCTTCATTCATTTTTAGTCTTTTTTCATTTTGTTGCATTGCCTGGGAATTTTTTTCTATATTGACCTCCAGCTTGATAATCCAATCCTCTGCTTTCTCTACCCTGCTTTTGATTGCATTCTTCATTTCCTCCTGGTTCTTACTGATGATTTTTTTGTCCTTTATAATGCTTGTGTAGCTCTCAGAAAGTTCCTTGTACTTTACCTGGAGTCGTTTGTAGTTTTCTTTGAGCTCGATGAGCTCATTAAGTTTCTCTATCATCATTATTTTGAATTCCCTGTCTGATAGGGTGCTTGCCTCTATTTCATTTTGCACTTTTCCTGGAGATTCATCCTTTCCATTTGCTGAGGGTTTATTTCTTTGTCCCCCCATTTTAGGTGGCTCTTGTTTGTTTCTGATTCTTAGATTGGTCTGCTTTGACTTACTGTATTAGTGGTGTGACCTTCTGCGGTGTAGAGATGCCCTTTGTTTACTTCCTGGATATGTGCATAAAATTATCTTTCATTTGGGGGTGGGGGACACAGGAGGAGTTCCAACTGACTGAACCACCCGACCAATGCATATCAAGGCTGGCAGTGAGAACTACCTGTATTTTTAGATAATTTCAAAATCCTCCGAAGTGTACAGGCCTGCCAAGGCAAGCAGCGCTGCTGGGAGCAGCTGCGGGGTGCAATGCTGAGCGTGAGGAGACCGGACCTCCAACAAAGGAGATGGAGGGAAGGAGGAGACGACAGTGCTCTGACTATCATTTTTATATAAGCAACAAACCTATTAGTGGCCACACTTCACATTTAAGTGTAAAACACATATTCCAGCAAGAATAGAAAAGGAAAGCCACTTTTAAGCATATGAGTACATTGGCATGTTGCTTCTCTTTTCTTTTTGTTCTTAAAAAAATCTCTCTTTTTCTCCTTGCTTCCACTGATATAGTTAACCACAAATTATTTTTAAATCAACATCTCAGCTTTGACAAAATTTATCATTTAATTTTCAGTGGGCAGAGGGGAGTGGGGGAGGAGGAGGCAAAGAAGGGGAGCAGTTTAGTCAAGGGACTAGTATGGAAGAACCATGGACATGGACAACAAATGGGATTGACCTTGTGTGGGAGTGGGTGGGTGGGAAAGGGGACAGAGGCTAGTAAAAAGGGGATAAATGTGATATAACAACAATAAAATTAAATTAAAAAAGAAAAAATTATCATTTAAATTCAGATAAAAATTTGATTTGTGTTTTTATTGCCCACTAATTATTTGAGTTTTCATAGTCTGTCAGTGTAACATGAAACCTAAACTTCTCTGCTATTTCTATAGCATTCTCTAAGAAGGATATTACACATATTTACGAAGGTCTCTTTTAATTGCATATATGCCTATTTCAATCAATTAGTCTAGAAATCAAATATTATTTTAAAGCAGCAAGTATCATCTGAACAGTTTATATATTAAACCAATGAAGGCCAACTTTAACCAAAGAGAACTTCCTTTAGAGTCATAAATAACCTACTACTTGAAATAGAACATCTATTAATGAAATCACCCTTAATAATTAATATGAGAAGATAGTCATATTTATGACCAACTGCATTGGTATGCAACTGGTTAGTTCCACAGTAGCCCATGCTTACTAGGACCCTGTTATGGTTTAATATTTGGCTGGTACCATCTTAATATTTGAAAATTTTTAATACAACCCCACATTTTCATTTTGTACTAAACCTCACCTTTCATTTTGTAGTTAGCCCTCACTATATTTTATGATTATTTATATTTATATTATGATTTTAGTTTTTAAATTTTATTTTATTATTATTTTAAATATTTTATTTATTATTTTTTAAAGAGAGTGGAAGGGAGACTCAGAGAGGGAGAGAGACGTCAATGTATGGTTGCCTTTCATCTGCCTCCAGCTAATGACCTGGCTAGAGACCTGGCTTGCAACCTGGTTATGCACCCTGGCTGGGGGTTGAAACAGAGACCTTTGGTATTTTAATTTTACTTTATCTTCCTAGTGTCTGGCATGTAGCAGCTCATACAGCTAACTTATTCCAGGTAAAAGGATGTGAAGTATTTTTTTTTTTGGTTGGTTTTTAATGTGGAAAATAAAGAATTTTTTCATAGTCTCCATGTTTATATATAAATATATAAAGAAGGAACTGAATTAATATTTGAATAAAAAATCAATCACAAAATAAATTTTTACAAAACAAGTTCTTGATTTAATGAAAATAATTATAGAATGCTAAATTAAATCTTTAAGCTGTCTATAAATAATAGGATTTGTATAATATTGCAACATATAAAAAAGAAAAAGAAATAAAATGATGACCATATAGCCTTAAAGACCTTAAAATGCATCATCACAGTCTGATACATAATCACATAAAATAGAGAAATCTATATAGAAATTAAACTTTTTAGGAAATGCCAATAAAAACCAGACAGAAAACATGCAAAACAGAACCAGAGACACAGAAACAAGGAAGAGAGTTTCAGTGGGCAGAGGGGAGGGGAAGGGCATGAGGGGTGATAAGTAGGCAAAGAAGGAGAACAGGTTAGTCAAGGAACTAGTATGGAGGACCCATGGACATGGACAACATGTGGGATTGACTGTGGTGGGGGGGAGGGGCAAGGGAGAGCAGTTGGGGGAAAATGGGATAAATGTAATACAGCAACAATGAAACTAAAGAGAAAGATAAAAAACAGAAAGATGATCATAAAATAAAAATATCAGGTTCTGATTAGGCACACAGCTAATGCCTGGACATTATTGGTACCTGGGAGAGACTATTATATTCCTTTTCCATTTTTAAATTTGAGCAAGACCAAAATGCACATGATGGCAATGGCTTTCATAGTAGGCTCGCAAGCATTCTGCTTTCCCCAAGGTAAAGAATGGTTGCTGAACCATCAAGCTCCTTTCACAAACTTTCATGTTTCTTTATATTGCTTCCATATCTCTAAATCAGCTCAAACCTTCACTTTAGCATTCTGCTACACTCATTAGCCACAGAAAAATTGGAATGAAAGAAACTAAAGTAAAATTAGAGATGATTAAACTTTAATGTCCACTGTTTAATTATCATTAGTCCTATCCTGAATTTGTTAAGACATGAGTACATAGGCCAATACCTGTCAATGTATTGGCTAAGATATTCTCCTGTTTTCAGATTCAAGAACAGATCATGAAAAGTCGCCGAGGTCCCTTCTAGGCCTACTGTAGTATTTACTATTGAATTTATCAAATGGTGCTCTGCAGGGTAAAATCACCACATAGCAGAAAGAGATAAAACATTTATTTAAAATACATGAGATGGCACAATAGTAGGTAGCAGCATTTATTAAAATAATATATATATTTCTAAAATATTTTATTTATTATTTTTAGAGAGAGGGGTAGGGAGAGAGGCAGAGAGGGAGAGAGACATCAATGTATGGTTGCCTTTTACCTGCCTCCAGCTACAGACCTGGCTGGAGACCTGGCTTGCAACTTTTTATGTGCCCTAGCTGGGGAACTGAACCAGCAACCTTTGGGTTCCCAGGCCAGTGCCTTATCCATTGTGCCACCATCCAGGGCTAAAATAATATGTAATTTTAATTCTGTCAGGAGAGTTCTGTTTTTCTTTATGTGTCATAGCAGTATGCAGGAATGAAGACAGTGAAGATAATACAACTTTCTGACAGGGCTTTAAGGAATCAACACCTTCATTTGCATTGTATGCAAGGTGCCAGCCTGCAAACCCACCGGTCGCTGGTTCAATTCTTAGCCAGGGCATGTAACCAGGTTGCAAGCCAGGTCTCCAGCCAGGTTCATAACTGGAGGCAGGTAAAAGGCAACCTTACATTGATGTCTCTCTCCCTCTCTGCCTCTCTCCCTTCCCCCATCTCTAAAAATAATAAATAAAATCTGAAAAAATAAAAATAAAAATGATAATAGAAGTAAACATGGCCTGGAAACTGTGCTGAATATCTTAATGAAAGATTTCATGGAGCTAGGAGTTGCATATTATCAAGTGGAGAAAAGGAAAGTTTCCCTGGAGTTTTCATGATAAAGCCCAAATCTGAGATCAGAGGCAGAGTTAATGATGTAAAGTTGACGTCTGGACTCTAATAGGGAAGAGAGTAATCTTGATTGATAAATAATAGGATTTAATAAAAGATGAAATACACAAATTTATTGTTTTAACATTGGAACCCTTGCAACCTCACTCCTAAATATAGTTTATGGAAGTTTTTCAATGAGCATCTAAGTTTAAAAGTTGTTTGTTTCCTTTCGACAAATTTTTATTTTATTTTTTTAGCATGTTGAAAGGTTGATTCAGAAACATAACTTTTGTATTTTAGCACTAGTCAAGAATGAATTTGTGCTATTATTTTATGTTGATGATCATGCGGTAATTCCACTTTGTTGTGACCTTTTCCATGGTGCCTATGTTTCACACAAATAAAAAAAAATGAAGTTGAGCCATTAACTTTCCTGTTTGTAGGCATAGCAGGCTTACCTTGACATGGTCATCTTCATCAACACTATAAGTAGTTAGAGACACTGTACACTCATTGGAACCCATATTAAAGAATGAAGTTTCTGAGTAGAGGCATATGAGCATGTATATAGTGTTTAACTTATGAATCAATAAATGCTTTCACAATATATCCTTACTTTCTAATAGCACCACAGAGAGAACTTGTTATGAATTTCCTCATTTCTTTTTCATTTGGAGGCTGATCTAGTGATTTAGAACCACTCCTCTGACCTTAGCAAAGTTAACAGATTTTGCATTGTACTCTTAAAGAAGTTTTAGCAACAGCAAATTCCCAAGTTCAATATTCAAAGTCAGAGTTGAATAGTCATCATAATACTTAATTAACTCCAGTGAAAAATACAGAGGAGAGTTCTTATTATGAAAATTAGTACTATATAACTATCTTTATGCATTTAAAATACATAAAACAAATTAGGAAATCTTGACTATGTGCATAGATAATGGTAGTGCAGTAATGCATTTCCCAGAACAACAGCTACTGATATCTGTAAATGGCCTTTAGTAGAAGAAAGAAAGCATACTGCACCAATCAATACACAACTACACTGTAATGTAAAGATTAGGACCAGGATATTTAAAAATGTAATACTTTGCCACTCTATACAGCACTTTGGATGTCAATATCTTTGGAAACCTGGTCCATTTCCTTTCTTTGAAAACATTACATATTTAAGGTTTTTAAATTATTTATCTAGTCCATGTTATTAAAAATGAAAAATGTTAGTCAATCCATTATTTTCTGCAGCTGCTGTCTGGTTATTAGTCTCTCCCTCCCCTCTTAAATTCTTGATTATTTTTCCCTTCTTACCCTGTAAAGAAAACTCAATAGATACATTAAGGGAGCAAAAAAAAACCTCATCAACTCACTAACACCAGAGGATGTTGCCACTTAAATGAGGCAAAGGTGGATGTGTATGAACAACATACTCAAATATTTGTTTGCTGCTTTATTTCCAGATCTGACTCTCAACACTATGATATATTTAAATGGCAAGAAAGCACCTTTTTTTTTTTTTTCCTGGGCAATTTTTATTGGGGATTTATGTGTACCTTCTAAATATTCATTCTCAAAGTCATTGCAAAGTCAATGTTTTGAGAATAAGAACATTTTCAGTTAAATTTTTTTAGTCTTTCCTATCCAAAAACTGCTATTGTGAAAGGGAGGGCTCATATTTAAATAAAGTAGGATATTGTTTTATAAATCATTATCAAATTAAATGCAATTTTTCATACCAGGTTAATTTTATGGTCATCAATTTTCTTGTTTTCTTATGCATTTTCTTCATATTTTACTGTAATCAGAAATGTTGATTTTACCAAATGTGCTATTGAGAATTAATTACAAAATATGACATTTATTATTTCTTTTGAAAGTTTATAATATTAAGCATAAAATAAGTTTGGCTTACTGTTTTTTATTTGTTTTTAAAGATTTTATGTCATTATTATTTTTTTTTTTTAGAAAGAGGGGAAGGGAGAGAGGCAGAGAGGGAGAGAGACATCAATGTATGGTTGCGTTTCACTTGCCTCCAGCCACAGACCTGACTGGAGACCTGGTTTGCAACCTGGAATCGAACCTGCGACCTTTGGGTTCGCAGGCTGGCACCTTATCCACTGTGCTACCAGCCCGGGCTGGTTTACTGTTTTAACACATCTTTTTTCTTTCACCTTATTTTTAGTTTAACATGGAAATATTTAAAATATCTGAAAAGAATGCTATAAAATATTATGTACCTACAGTATCAAAAAACTGGCAATATTTAAAGATGAGAAAGAGAACATCAGGAGAATGGAAAGAACCTTCAAAGTGACCTTGGAAAGAACTCCCTTAGATCACATCATGCCACTTTGCTCTCAGGAACATTGATTTTTATAGCTTCAGTGCACTGGCCACAATAACAGCAGTTTTTTTTTTTTTTTTTTTTTCAGTTTAAATAGCTCCCAAATTAACACATACTTTTTCCATGTTATCTGAAGCAAAATAAGTAAGCACTGGGTAGAGGACCCAAGTTAAGATTTTATAGTTTCTATTGGTTATGAACAGAGTACTTACCAGTGACAGTGAGTTAAATGTTTTACTTCTTTGGATCATTGTGATCAAGTATACATATTTTGTGAAGCTGAATTTTTGGCATAATACAGACTGAGAAAATCCTAATGCTCTCTAGTCAATAAAGACAATCTGCAGAGAATTTTGCAATTTATTTCTTCTTAAGTATTATTCAGCTAGAAATGGACAGTTGATCTCCTTCTGTTCTAGAGATCAGATTTTGTCTGAGACTAGAGAAATAAATAGATGCTTCCCACATTGCCATGCTATGATTTATAAAATGATTTATAATGAAAGCAAAGTGTATATTCTGAAGTAAATCTGCTACTTACTCAATTCTATAATCCTCAATTTCTTCTCATGCCTTTCTGTAATGAGTTCTTTTCTCTGAACTTCCTGCTGCGATAGCAGATTATGTTCAGATAATATTTTGTGAACACAATATCATGGATTAGAAATAAATGACTGAACTGTCAGTAGCATAATAGCATGGCATATTTTTCTATATAGTAACAAACACAATGTGGGTAAAAAAAAAAGACCTTAAATATTATTTAGAAAGATTTTTATATAAGCTTACACTTTACTAAAGGTAAAAAAACAATTTTGGTTAATTTGAATTCTTCACTTCTGGCCTTGCTCAACTTTTTGACTTGCTAGATTTTTCTGGATCTGTTCTAATATGTCAGACACTATTTTTATCCAGTCTGGGCTTTATTGTAGTGTTGCAATCTTGCATTTGTGTCATAATTGCTCTTTGTCAAATACTTTTTATTCAGGACAGACTTAGCATCCAGTATTTGTGTCTATCTTAGCTTCCATGCACTTTAGTTATTCCTAGAATCCACCAGTCTCTATAAGATCACAATATTAATATCTACCACCTTCTAAATTTTCCCATATTATGAAAAATAACAAGGGCTAGCATTTATCAACTTACTTTATTTAGTATGTTCAGGATACTGTGCTAAATGCTAAATGTACATTTTCAAATTTTACATTCATCTTGAATCTAAAAGATTTGCAGTTCATATCCTCTGGAAATACAAAAGCAGAGGTCAACAGAATTTAAACGTGCTTAAATTTTGTAAAAATGTTGGTAAATGAGATAATAGGATTCAAACACGATTCTGCATAAGACAGGTGTACTGTATGTGCTTTTAAACTTTTAAACTCAGCATGGTATTTCCGGGAAATGCTTCACATTTACTAACAGTTCATCTTCTGTGTTCTTCCCTTTTATGTCTATTTGTGAAACAATACTTGAAGAAAAGTAGTAAGCCACCATGATACTTCTTTATCAGTATCTTCTATGAGAAGCCTGACTTGCTCACCACGTGGATGCCATAGAGCTCCAAGACTCCTGTATTGTCCTAAGATACTGGATTCCCTTATTTTCTCTCTGTTTAATTCTTTAGCTTTGTTACTTGCTTTCTAATTTGAGTATAATCTATTCGCCTGTCAGCTTATTCTGTATTCCTGTGATCAGACATTTGTTCCTGCTCTCATCACTGGAGGGCTATTTTATTAGTCAAAGACTTTTGTTTGACTATTAAAGAAAATGTTCAATAAGTTAAAAATATGACTCTCCTAACAATATAAAATTAACATGTCAAAGTTTTTACTTAACTCTAATGAAAGAACCAGTGAGATATTAAAGCTGTTTTGAAGAAGAATTTCAGTTATTGAGATTTTTAGCTTATCAGTTAAAGAAATGTGGAAATAAATTTACTGAGCAATACATGGTTCATGTCTACTAGACAAAAGAAAATAGTAACCTTTGAGTTACTTTTCCTCCTGATCAGAATTTATTTAAACTGTTCTGACTAATTATTTGCCACATTCTTAGACAAAGATTATTTACAATGATCTTAGATAAGAATCATCTATGGCTATAAGTTTTCTAAAAATTTAATCCCTAATATTACAGAATTGTCAAATATTCTAATAAATAGTGCTTGCAGTCAAGCAAAGGTAAATGTTCTAAAAAATCAAATAATCCTATTCTCAGCACTATTTTGAAAATACTTCCACTAATATCTTTGCTTGTTTCCATGCTTTGAATAAATCTCTATGACAAGAGGGAAATATGGCTGAAATGGATCCTTATTTTGTAGAGACACAATGTCATGACGAATTCTATTTTTTTCCATATTTTTAGGATTTTTTTTTCTGATTTTTAAAAAATTTTATTGTTGTTGTATTACATCCATCCCCTTTTTGCTCCCCTCTGTCCCCCTCCCC